>OOFJ01028885.1:0-11097 GCA_900323375.1 Benthosema glaciale
TGTGTGTGTGCGAGCGTGTGCGTGCTGCGTGCGTGTGACTGTGTGTGCATGAGAGTGGGTTGTTGCTAACAGCTCTCACAGGCTTCAACTCAGCAGAGAAAGAAAAGAATCATTGGAAATCCCACTGTTCATTTGTGGGTGTGTTAGCGAATAGTGATAGGCATCTGTTGCTACACAGCTACTAATGCCTCCTACACACTGCGAGGAAGCACGTTTCACAGTCTGTTTGACTCCAGAGAATAGAACCAGTGATGCAGCATCAAGCCATGCTGAGATTACTAAGAGAATGATTATAAAGATTATACTTCAGAAGTACACTGAGACTGTACTGAGAGTTTAACTTGCATGCACATCGCTATGTGGTCAACACCAATTTGGTCTATTTCAGCTCATTCATTGTTCTTACAATCGTCTTGCTGTCAGTGTCACTAAAAGGCTTGTGCTTGTCCGCTCTGCTGCCACCAGCATCACCAGTATAGGATTTGCTTTCCCTAAGGGTTACCGGTACGTTTTCCACTGTTAGAACTAGAGCACAGGTCTGGAACGATACAAGTTAGGATTAGGAATGCATGTGCCACACGATTTTACAATATGCTGTTGCTGAAGTTTGAACCATACCTTTTTCAGGAAAATGTTGGTAGAATTGGCTTCAGGTCTTAATGGGTTACCGTTAAATGGTTGTCGTCTTAACATGCTGGCCCTGGGCAGGGAGTAATATTTAGCAGAGCCTGAACGCTCCATTAACATTTAATAAATTAAATGTTTTCCATCTATCGGTGAGCTATGATCGAAATACGCCTAGGGGCTTTTCATACACACAGCATCCTATACTATACAGTATACAGCCACACTGCACACATCCTTCACCTCACCAACATCCAACCAAACTTGCAGCACCCTAACCCTACCCTCAGTGACTGCACAGCCTCCTATATTACCCACATATATCCACCTGTCACAACCAACAGGGCTAGATTAACACCTGGGCACTGAGGCTCCAGGGCACCCCCTACACGCACGCACAATTTCCAATCTTAATCATTTTGAGCTTGCAAACAGGTTTATTATCAAATCCAGTCCATTTGACACATATTGCTCAAAGGCTGCAGTCCAGCTGAGCAGATATGCGTATAGGTCTACTACAGTCTATATCTATACAGTACAGTCCTCTACAATTACAATTTCATTGACCAACAAATTCATGCCATTTCTTCACTCACAACCAAAGTGACAACCATTATGCAGTGTGATGGGGCAGGTTTTGCCATTATGCAAACTATGTATGCACAGTATAATCATGTGATGTCTGGAGTTCCTCTGTGACTCAATACACACAATTACGTTTCAGCTTCAGCTCCTCTGCAATCAGATCACAATTGGGCAGCTGGGCTACCGCGGTGGTGACAAACTACAGTAGAAAACAAAAGGGCAGCAGCAGGTGGAGAGTTTATATAATGAGATTACCTCATTAACAAGGTGACTGAGAGCTACTAATCCATGTTCCAATTGAGTACACAAACAGAGAGACCATACACAGCAATAGCCTATATATTTGAAAGATCCACGACCCAGTGAAACACACCTCACATGGACAAGCAATATTAAAGCAGAGCACTGCTGTAGTGTAAACTCTAATGGCATTAAATAGCTACATAGTTGTGCTGTGCGCGCACAGCGCTCTCCACCACTATGGCGGTGAGCTGCCATATAAGCCTATAGGCTATACCCTAACCCTGCCAGGCTTTCCTTTTTGAAGGAAAGCCTGGTGACGCGAGGTTACCCTGACCCTGATCAAGCATCCATTAACATTGTCATTGCTTTAGTGTTGCTAGGACTTGCCAGCATTGGAGATGATAGGTGGTTGTAATTATTCTGACATGGACGGTGCACCACAGCATGAGGCAGACTGCGACCATCAAGTCAGTGCATTCTGCATTGTCAGCTAAACTCCGCGCGCAGATAAACTTCACGTGGAGGAGACGTCTCCAAATATGCGCGGTTTACGCATCGGAGTGGTAGCCCTTTATAGTGTGTAGGCTATACAGTTTCAAAACCTCTGTGTTGCTTGGCTTACCATAGACGTTACCTATACGTCGTATAGTGACAACTATTCACCTCCGAGGTTCTTAATAGATAATGCAAATAAGACACAGTTCCGGACCCAGTCAGTCAGACCAGAGGGGAAAACCAATAGGCCTATCAAGAGTATTTTATAGGAATTAGGAAAATATATAGTGCACATTTCTATTTCGGAACCCTCCGATTAGAAGACTGTCCAGTTAGAACCCCATTTCGAACCGCTAATAGAACTTCTATCTGAAAACTCGATCCGTGCAATAATAGCTACAACATTGGAATTTGGCCTAGTAACAGCCTCAGCTGTCTGGTGGTGATTGGTCCTTATAATGTATTATTGAAACCAGTCTGTTCGTTCCGTTCCCTCTGTTATTCTTCTAACATAATTAAATCATGTTATTATTGTATTATTATTATTATTATTACCCTCCTGGCCTCGACCTCACCTTGGGGGAAATGGTTGGGTTGCACGACATGCAGAAACGCGTGCACCATGTGGAACAGAATCCCTATCGGTCCCGGTTCGTAGTGGGTCACAGTCTCGTAAACTCCCGCGGGCACGTAGCCGAAATCCAACTTTCCCGAAGGCGGCGGCGGCGGGCTCTCACTCTCCGCCGGTCTCCTCCGGGATTCCGCCGTCTGGCCGGAGGTCAGCCCCCAGAGGAGGAGCAGGACACCTGTCTTCTTCCACATCGTTCCAGACGAGGACATGATGGTGCGCCCCAAATTAAGGATAAAGGGGTAAATATACGAGAGAAACACACTGTCTGACTGTAGATAGTCTTTAGTCCTAAACCTAATGAGGAATAAATGAAAGGGAGGGGAAGAAAGGGGCAAGACAAATAAAAGTCCCAAAAATAATGGGACTGATTTGCGGCTTTTTGTTTTTTAGGTCGGGCTTAATTCCGGGGAGACACTCGTGAGGATGATCATCGTTCCCACCGCGGCGAGTGATGGACGCGAACCAACCGGGTGTCTCTCTTCTTCACTCCGTCCTCTCACTCCTCTTTCTGTCCGCGGTCTGTGTAGTGTGTGTTACCACAGTAGGATGAGGAGGAGCGTGACTGGCTGGCGCGTCCACATGTGCGCGCAGGAAGATGCGCGCCTCGGGACCGCGCGACCCGACGTGAACACAAGGCGCGCGGTTGACACTGACAGGTCCAGGGAGACACAACTTGGGTCGAGAAGTCCAGTCGGAAGAGTCGAAGCGCTCCTCCTGCCGGGGAGTCTCGGGGGGAGATGACCGAAATATCCCCCCCATAGTCAGGGAATATTATCAGAATAATGTCAAATCTGCAGTGGTTGTTGATGGTAGCCTACCCCAGTTTTCAGCAGCTGTCAATTCCCCTAGGGTGGTTGAATAGAAACCAAAGTGGGATATATATGTAGGCTATAGTAGACACACTTACAAACACATTGGTGAATGTGTTCTTGTTAAAGAGATTTATTCACAGATTGTATTAATATCCCCTGACGATACAATAGCCTAACTTGCATGCAGAGGAGATTGAAACTGTATTATACAAATTAATGCTGCATCTCATTAAACCATGCAGCTGGTTCTCAAAGTGGGGCCCGGTCAGGGTGGGTGGGGACCCTCAGGGTTCCTTGCGGGTTCCACACTGAGATGATGATAAACTTTATTTCAGACATAATAGGTCCATACAAACACAAAGATAGATACAAAAAGACAATAACAAGTTAACAACACTGAGATAGACTGAGTAGGCTACCAGACTGATATAGTGTGACAGTATACAAAGGGTAGGGTAGCTTTATGACGGTCCTTGAAATTGAAAGGTTTGAGAACCACTGCATTAAACTAAAGGTAGACTGCTTTGTTTTTGTTTATTCCAGCATGGCACAGTGTAAACTCCTCCAATAGCACAGCCAGGTGTTATTCTGCATCTTCCCCGTGACCTCTGACCTGGTTAACCTGCCCTGAAGGCTGGCCGACAGACAAGAGGATACTTGTCACAGTCCCAACTCCCATGGCGGGGAGCTGTGATTGGACAGGTGGGGTTCACATTTTGAGGAACTATAAGGCTACTACAGGCACAATGAGGACTTTGTGTAGGATGTGGCTATATCGGTAACACACAGAGGGGCTTTGATCGAGTCCCCCAGATAGGAATCCTATGCGTCTTTGATCACATATCACAGTTAGACCTGCTATGGCTGATACCCTTACATCAGCTAGCCTGTGTGTACAGATGGTGCTTTAGCACTGTTGATGTTGTGGTAGACTAAACATGAATGCTTCAGAGTGGATGAGAACGTGGGGTTTTACCAGAGCTGGCCGAAGAAGTGTGGGTAGATGTGTGGAAATAATTTAGGTAGAGAATTTCCTAAACCTAAACAATCCTTTCACAGATACCAGAAACGATTGCAACAATACAATTTAATCGGTTTGTTTTCTTAAGCTATTTTTTTTAACCATAGGACTATCATTTATGAATTTTGTCAGGCTATTTTCATCCTGGTTAAGTTTAACAGGACAGGCATTTAGTATAGTATTCATATTTATTGCCATCTCTTCTCATCTCATTTGTTGTAATTATTGCAGTACTGAACATCAGTAAGAGCACACATGTTACCAACGCAAATCTGTATGACGGAATGCCAAGGGTGAGCCAGAAAACAGCAGCCAGGAGAATGAGACTAGCAGGACACTGCCAGAGAAACCAAGAGCTGCCAGCCAGCAAACTAGTGCTATGGGAACCAACACACAGGCACCGGTCACAAGGGCGCCCCACATTAACATATGTGGATGTACTCAAGAGCGACGCAGGAGCGCAAAGCACCAATGAGCTGGCAAGATGTATGGAGAATCGGGATGACTGGAAGCGACGATGGAGGGCTCGTCTGAGGACGACTTAGAGATTTTAGTTTCAGGTAAGGGTATGTTTTGTTTCATTTATGCACATTTACGTTAGACACAGATTAGGATATATCACTGGAATCATCCTCAAAGCCTGTTATTGACCAGCTCCAGACTACTACAGGCTTACTATATACTCAAGTCTATACTACAGAGGAAGGGCTATTATTATACTGTACGTTTGTTAAGGCAGTTTACTGGAAACTCTCAGAGAGAAAGGTACAACAGGTCTGAGTGATAAGGAGCTTATAGTGCTGTGGGAGAGTCAGACAGATTTACTCCACCTTAGCTCGCTGAGTTATCCCTCACTTCTCAGGTTTCCACTGGAGTGAAGCACAGCAACAACAACAAAAATCGCCAGGCTTTATATTAATTCAGATACATATTGATCCTGGTATCCACAATTTTACAAAAAAAAAATAAGAATTTACCAGACATTCTTAACCAAAGTGACTTAAAAAGTGCAAAATCAAAAGCAAATGGCATGAACCCTAGTCAATAAACAACAGGTTAAATGGTCACGTAATTAATCGGAGTGCAAAGAAAACAATCAGGCCCAAGCGCTGAAAAATAATGATTTTGGTAAAACGTCAAACCTAGAATCTAAGTAAACATGCAATAGTATCTCAAACGTAAACATTCTTATCATTTGTGGTCCAGAAAAAAATCTAAATAACATATGAAGAAGTAACCAACATACAGTACATCTGCATAACTAGCACCAATCAAAAACAAATAGGCGACAATTAGAACAATAATATCTTTGGCACAGTTCTGAGTTTTAACAGTGAGAGGGTAAAAATGTACCTTTGTACACATGGTCATTTTATATTCACTGAAGGCACTAGTGGGAAATGTCATTGACTCATCAAAATTAGTACGGTTCATCTCTTCCAGAGTTATAGTGTATGATTGGTTACATAATTACAATATCAGACAACGCTTAGAAAACAACAACTTTAATTAATTCAAACGGGGGTCATTTCATACAATATAAATAGGAGAATAAAAGTTATGAAACAAAGTGATTAAATAAAACAAGTAGTGCAGTGATCCATCAATTCCTTATACATTCATCAAGAACACTTCTTCAACCTCAACTCCATTGGCTGTGTTTAGCCCAGCTAGTGATGTACAGTTCCATCAATAACGTTTAGTGTGCTATGCTATATGGAACATAGTCTGGTACTTGCTACTGTATATTGTACCGTCAATGCCATATAGATTGCTATGGTATGAAACAGACTGGTACAGGCTATATTGTACAGTACCATCATTGACTTGTGGTATGAAGCATAGTCTGATAAGGCATGTCAGAGTTTCTAAACCAGTGGGCTGGAATCCCAAATAAGTGAGTGTGGCAGAATCAGGAAGAGGGGATATTAAAAGAGACAGTAAGTTGATGACTTACTTTTTGAGAAACTAGAAACCAATTGAGAGCCACTGGTATGATGCAACATTTGATATTTTGCAGGATTAGTTGTAGGTTTCCATTGCCAGTGGTTGGCCCAGTTATTTGTTTTGTCCCCGGGTTTTAAATACAGATCACAGCATGGGAAACACTGGCTACTGGAGACAAGATATCTGACAAAAACTACATGTAGGCAGAGTGGAGATCATGCACAAAGACATTATTATATTTTAACATTATTTTATATATTATTATACTATTATTATGACTGGCAGCTCAACAAATAGAATTATATTCTTTATTACAATGAGAATGTAGTCTTGAAAATAAAATAAAAGGTTTTGCAATAATAGCATGTTATCACATGCCATTACTGATTAGATTAGCTAAATTAACTTATACTGAATTAGAACACTACAGACGTACATACATGGCAGCTCCAAACTTATGATCCAGCATTTACTTACATCTAAATGTGATGCAATTGATAAATTGTCATATTTTGTACATTATACTTTCTTGTACATGGTCATTATACAGATCATAGCAAACAAAGTCAGTAAATGAAACATCTTTAAAACAAAACAAAACAAAAAAGGCAGAAGGCCAAAGGGCATGTGATTTTGGCAATATTGCTTCTGTATTCATAAGATGTAAACATTAAAAACATTACTTGAGCGTTAAACAAACGTACACAGCTACTAGCAATGCTATGCTACTGCGTAGCATGTTTAAGACAACAATGGTCCATCAGTGCAAACATTCAAGAAAAATCCCAGCAGGTATGTTAGACAACGAAGGGGATTTGTCCTGGCGAAATCCCACTTCAAAACGTAATGAGAGGAATTAGTTTGGTATAAGTAAGGGAGATCTTCAGATATACGCAATAATACAAATTATGGTCACAAGGATGAGAAATTCTGTACATTATCCATTGATAAAACAAACACTTTTGCAGACCAAATCCTCTTGATTGTCGACATATTGAACTATATTGTTTTTGAAATTTACTTTTTGAATGCATCATATAATGAAAAGCAGGTACAATTCACGTTTCTCCATACAGGGGCCACTGGTGTAATTCTAAAATTAACCAGCAGCCACCTCTACCATTGTACAGTACTTGAAATGGACTTGATGATGGTTAACCACTTAAAACCGGAGTCCCCTAGGGCTCTATATTAGGTCCCCTACTGTTTTCACTCAACATTAAAATATGATTTTCACCCCACAATAGGGGGTTCATGTGGTTATTCTGGGGGCAACAGTAGCCAAAAAACTGTTGATCTACAAGCTCAAGCCAAAATTGTAGATTGTATTTTTTGAGCAGTCAAAGTACAGCTGTAACTCAGGCAGTTTTGTTTGTAGGGCTGTCACAATTACATAATCGTCTATTCTCAATTACTTGAGATAATCGGAATCATGTAGCATAATCAGTGTAATCGTTTCTCTATCTGTTTGGCTAGTAAGAATGGAGGGTTTAAGTGGTTAATCACCTGCCAGTGTACAGTAGATGGTAATACAGCAGGATAACTCACCAGTTCACCTGCATCTGTTCGTTTGTTGCTTGGCTGATGAGAATTTCCCCTGATGCTAGGTTTTCTACTGCAACTGGATCTCACACTGAAATGTACTCCAAGAGAAAAAACAAGCTGCAAAACATTCTGCAGTGGCAGGTCTGGCGACACCTGTTTGCTGTGGAAATGAAGGGATCTCTACTTATATTAAGGCTCTATTTCAAATGCTGCTCCTTAAAACAAAACACCTGGGCACACTTCTTTGTGTACAAGTACAAGTACCATTTGCAGACACACATGTTCTCAATTGCTGTTAGGAGTTGGAAAATAACCAGGAAATCAAGAGAATGCAGGTAAGTAAGTAGACTGTAGTCAGGGACCCGTTGGGCTGGAGTTGAGAGCCGTAGTTCCGCATTACAGGTACTGTATTATCTGTACGTAATGGTGCATGTTGACAGCAGCCTTAAGTTGAAGTAAGACAGACAGACATCCGTCTGCAGCTGTCGATTATTATAATTTCTTCACAACAAATAGGACAATGGTCTGCAACTGCATAAAGCACGTATCGTCTATTGACACTGAAAATTATTAATATTATTTCCGCCATACATACAGTTTTCATTTTGCTAGCAGTTGAGCTGGTTGTGAACCTATTCACTCATGGTCCAAGTACTGCTCATACAGGAAGTGCTTGTGTGCTCTCTCTCACTCTCTCTTCGTCTCTAACAGACACACACAGTCACACACACACACAGTCACGCACGCAGCAGCTGCCTTATGTGCTCACAAGAACAGTCAGGCAGATACATAGATACTCACAATAGCCATATGAGACCATGTTGCCATAGAAACACACTCCCTCTCTCAAACCATAGCTGAGGTCGTCATCACCTTGCCAACCCCGACCTTGGGAGAAAAAGGAAAAACAGCAGGATCGCCTTATGCGCTGTTCTGAGTCCATTAATAACTTATCTATTATTGTCAATAAATATTCTGCTTTCTGCATGCTCTGGCTGCCAGAGCTGGGCTTGAGGTATAGGCAACTCGCTGCCTCTCCTGAGTGGTTATCGCTGCACTGTCAAAGAACCAAATAACCTAAAAAGTCGAAGGCGCACAGGCAGAGGGGCCAACGCTCACCGAAGAGTTAGTCAATGCGATTCCCGCAGATTGTAAAGCGGTCGATTTCTAGAAGGTCCTTTTTGGGAGTTCTGTGTTTCAGATCGGTGCCCGCTGAGTCCTGCGCCTCCCCCCCTTCCTCCTTGTCCTCCTGTTCGGGGGTGGAGGACATGGAAGGCTCTGGTTCTGGCTCGGGATGTGGGCTAGAGGGCCGGCTGGTCGGTGGAGTAGGGGCACAGGAGGCTGCGGTGGTGGTGGGGGTGATGGGTGAGGCGTTGGTGGGGGGCCCACCTGGTAAAGTGTCCGTCCTGCGTGCAGGCTGGGCAGTCACGGAGGAAGAGGTTGACGATGAGGACGACGAGGTTGTCTGGCAGGGTGCAGCGGATGTCCGTTCCACACCGGGATCATCTGAAGAGAAGTATTGCAATTAAAGTGTTTGTCCACAGACAGTCTTCACTATTGAAGTTCTGTGGTACAAACTCAATGGTTTGTGTCCATCAGTCACCACTGAATTAAACCCTATACTTACTGACAAGAGTCCCTCAGGGCTCTATACCTAAAAGAAAATATATTTCCCAGTACCTATGGTTAAAAACAGCAGTGTTCGCCACAGATTGGGGAGGCTATGGTTAAAATCACAACAAATAAAAAATGTGACAGGTGCACCTAACAACCTACTCCGCATCCTACACCTGCAATTGACCTGCATGGAATTAATGACGCGTCAATAGAGAAGTTGACAGGAGCTAGGGAACATACAGTAAGTATGGCAGATGGTCTAATAATGGATTATATGAAGAGACAACTCTTAATATAATCCTCTTGGTAGTGTTTCAGACCCTTGTTTACACACCACAGTATAGTCCTGCTACTCTGGAAGACTCAATCCCCCAGAGTTTTTTTTCTGGTGTGCCTTTTCTCTTATTCAGTTCCCTCTCTTATATTTTCCACCATCTGTAAAGAAAACTTTCATCCGCATAGTGGGTGGAGGATGTCATTAGGGGAGCTGACCAAAGAGAATAATTCATAATTTCCTATATCACAGAGACCTGAGTGAAGAGCTCTGCATTGAATATAAACACAGTGGTTCTACAGAGAACTACGAAGCCTCCGGATAGCACAGTGCAGCACGAGGCAACTTGTACACCTCCAATAGCAGGCATGCTGTAGCTTCACCAACGCTACTGTACCATATATTAAAGGATTATTGCATTTAGCATACAGGTGAAAGTTGGCGTTTTAGCAGTGAGGTATAAGGTTAGTGCTAGGGGTTTAGGGAAATAAATGCACTGCAGTCAACAAAAAATGAGTAGATAGTCCTCACATCGCAACAAACATGTTTGTGTGTTTCTGCGTTTGAAGTTGCTTTTGTTCTCCACAAAACCCTCCAGCAACATCCCAGTAAGGTCTTACCGAGTAGATTCTGGGTTTAATGCATTCTAATAGGAATCTCTAGTCGATTCTTTGCTGAATTATTCAGACTGAACTGAGGGCAAATATGCTCTTCGTGCAACCCAAAGCTGTGTTGCGACACTCTGTTGGCCTGCAATGTCTCGGTTTTTCCATTTCCTATAGTAAATTCGATTTATACTGTATATAGTCAGTTAATTTTGTTGATATATGTCCGGGTGGCACAGGGGTAAAGTTCTGCGCACCACTGTGGATTCGGGGGTTCGATTCCTCCATGGCAAATCTGGCTTGGCTATGCACAAAATTATCTGAGGGGAAGCTGGCAGGGGTGGATGTTCTCTGTCCTCTGCATGCATTAACTACAATTACACACTGTCATCTTAATTTCCATTTTCTTAATGTCAGGAATTCAATTACAATCAATAGTGTTTTTCAAATTGGCTTTAAACATCACTCATTTTAGAAAATACACACATTTGGGGCTCTTTTGGGATCTGGTTTCCCAGTGAGGGAGAGGTCAAAGTTGGATGAATATAGTAGCCCTGAAACACAAGCCTAAAACTTCCCATAACCAGGGGGAGGGATTCTCTTTTGCATGAGCAGTAGATGACATATCGTTGTTGTCAGGCAGAAATCCTTCATGACCAAAACGATTACTTTTCAGGAAATTGAAAAAGGAACCCATG
>OOFJ01028890.1:0-15643 GCA_900323375.1 Benthosema glaciale
GAGAGAGAGGGAGAGGGAGGGAGAGGGAGAGGGCGAGGGAGAGACAGAGAGAGAGAGAGAGAGAGAGAGAGAGAGAGAGAGAGAAAGAGAGAGAGAGAGAGAGAGAGAGAGAGAGAGAGAGAAAGAGAGAAAGAGAGTGACAGAGAGTGCTAATAAGGACTTGTTCCACCTTGACAGGTCATCTGCCATTCATCAGGGACTACAGAGACCCTGGCGCCTGGCAACCCATGAGTCATCACCTGTCCTTGCCTTCTCCCTACCTAAGCTGCTCTATTTTTGGAGCAACTTCCCCTGAGATGCGTTCAAATCAAGATCAATTTCAAGTGGGCCGTGCTTCTTGTGCCCTGCCAACCCTGGTTAAATCGAATCCTGATTTATAAATCACAATTCCCAACTGCATACAATTGGACAATCTGATGGATTACAGAAAAGTAATACAGGACACAATATTTTTTAGAGATCCCTAGCTTGTCTTCTTTTGTTTTTCAGTGACTGGGCTGTAAGATTGTTATACTGTAGGTACTAGGGGTTGCTGTATCTGAGGGTCAAGTGTCCCTGAGCAAGATAATTAACCCCTAACAGCTCCCCCCGTGCACTCATCTGAGCCATCTGAGCAGCCATCTGCTGGGTGAATCAGTAAAATAAAAATAAAAAAAACATTGCAATGGTCCCTATAGGTTTTGTCTTAACTATAATTCCTTGCACGACTGTGATCTTTAGTTGACTGCATATTTAAGTTAAAAATACATCAACTTTGTCATAATGTCACAGTCATACGTATAACGTGACCCTTACTGTCCATCACAATTTGTGTCTACTGGTATGAAGAGGATCTGAATCTGATCCGGGTTACCTGGAACACACTGGATGAGGTTGGCCACCATGGCACTGAAGTGAGCTCGAATGTCCTTGAGGATCTCTGCATCTTTGTCATTCTCAGCTTCCAGAAGCATCCGAGTAAGATCCACATACTCCAGGAAGAGAGCGCCCAGGGCCAGGGTGTCACGTTCCAGAGCTCCATTTGTGCTGTGGGAAATGACAGGAGTTCAGGAACACAGAGACATGACAGTGCATACAATGACAGGAACAATTTTCATATGTAACTCTCAGAATGTGTCACAAGTTAACAGCTATAATATGTAGAATGTAAATATAACCGTAATGTAGTGAGCCCGATGTTACAAGATGTCACTCCAGTTTTGTCTCTTGGGTTATTGTGAATTGTGAATATTGTGACACCTGACCTCACTGACCTGTCACTGATGACACCTGAATCAGCCAGTAGCTCAAAGATCCGCAGCAGCTGCAGTCTCAGAAGATCTCTCCGCTCACGTCGCTTCTTGTTCTGTGACAATAAAAAAACAGGAAAGATCCATGCAAGCTTGCAGCATTATAACCCCTTATTGTGTGTATCTGAGATAGAGAGAGAGAGATCAATCTGAGTGCAGTGTATTTTCTGTATTTAATGCATTCTGTTGTAAAAATAAAGAACTGACCTCAGGTCTTCTTTCTAAAGCTTCTTTCATGAGTGGATGTAGCTCCTCCACGAGTTCCCTGTGCAAGTACAGGGAAAATATGACTTGGCAATCATGATGTGCAAAGTAAACCAAAATTGCTTTTTGAGGTTACTGAAGGAAACACAGTTGCCGTGCAAATCCACAGTAAATCTAGCATTCCCTTTTGAAAAAAAATAACGAGAAAAAGGTGTTTCGGCTCAAATCTAATTTCGAGGATAAAATGAGATGAGATGTGTTCAAACTATAAATGGCCTGCAAATCTAATCCCGCACTCATCTCTCCTTTAAATCCACACAAATACATACCAAAATAGACTTTAATCACGAAAATAATGCTCTGGGTAATAACTTTCATTTCATTTAATGTGTCCATAAGCGGACTTTCAGTGGTTGTTTGGGTGCCTCTGACTAAATTTGGATGGTGGATTGTGGACGCCCCAGCTACGGGTTGAGAGTTTACTATTAGATTTGTTTTCGTTGATGTTGCTGTCATTACACTGTGGTTATTATTATTGTTGGTACCACCCAAAAATACTTCACTACTCACCAATCTAACACTTTGTTTTCACTGACGTTAAGCTTTCATGTGTCAGAACCTCACACATTGTGGCTGATCAATGCTCAGCCTCAACTTGCCCACTGTGAGCTTGTCACTTGTCACAATATTACTTACAAAACGTAATTCAGATACTCATTGCTTACTACTACATATTTATAAAAGCAACTGGTGACCCTTGCAAATTGTTTGGCAACCCCTCTGTGGGTCATAACCCCCAGGTTGAGAACCACCGCTCTGTACTGTATATAGTGTATAGTGTCTTGAGAAACTGTCTGAAGTCCTGGTGCAGTATGGCTCTGTAAAGGATTTGCCAATTATACACATACTAACAGGGTGATTTATCTATCAACAACGACCACTCAGCCATATATTATCCCGCTTTATTACATGGATATACCTATAACATAAATTAATAAATTGACCCAAAACACAACAAAAAGTATTGCTTAAGTTTCGCACTGGTCGCATTTGCCCAACTGCAACCTGGAGCACCGTCGGAAAACAAGGAAGTAAGTTAATCAAATAGAATCCATTTTCGCGTCGGGTGCTGCTTCGTCTATTTCTTGCTCAAATGTTTTCAAAAACATTTGTGAGAGCAATGTTTCGCTGTAAATGACATTGTGTGTGTGCGTTTACATGGCTGTCATGTTGGAAACAGCAGTAAATCAAGCGGGGTGTAGCAGCGCAGCTGCTGCTCCAAGTTATAGAGCGGAGTGGTCATTATACCGACATATCAGACCTCTGAATTTGACGAGTGACCAATCAGAATTAAGCATTCAAACAAGCCATGTAATAATGTCCTATAAATGAAATAGTCAAATGCTTTACTGTAATATCGCTTGCTTATATTGGGTTGGATATGTGATTTCAATAGTTTGCACCCATGCACTATGGGTGGGTCACTTGTCATGTCCCATCAAGCACGTGCAGAGAACAAAAGCTACAAAACAAAAGGGAGGTGTAATAGTATATCACATACTGTAAACAGTGAGGAAGTGAAAATGCTGTTCTCCTACACTGTTACACTGATAAAGTGTAGTTTGCTGAATCTCTTTGGCAACAACAATTCCTATCCATCTAAATCTATGATGGTGCTTTGAGATATACCTGAATACAAGGGCGTTAGTGCGACCAAAGCCCAGTACGAGAGATTCTGTGAGCTCAATGCTCTCCGCCCTCATTAGTGGGACTAACTGCTTCAGGAGCCACGCCACAGATGGACTCCCGATCACCTGTAAAAACAAAAACATTGCACAAGATCACTAATAATGCTCTTCAAAAGTGCAACAAATCCTTTACATACACCAAAGACAACAGATGTGTGAAATGTGAACACTGTACATATCCATACATTTGAATATAGGATAGTTTCATATTCCGTTCCTTTCATATAATGAGGCTGTTGTTGTAATTTGACACTTTGAGCTTAAATGTCAACAAGCTGTGTATGAACACCTGATCCTAGGGAGACAAAGCACCAGGGAAATTAATAAGACCGGAGGGCAGGGAGGCAGCTACCTTGTTATCGTAGCTGACACCGCTGTCAGGTGTGGTGGCCATGATCTCAGGTGTCGACACTCTCAGATGGCCAGGGCTCATGATACTGGGCTTAGCCACCCCAAAGCAGAGGATCAGATAGTTCCTCCACAGGGTTACATAATTGTCCCCACTACCAGAGGTGCTGGTCTTCTTAGCGTACACTGGATTACTGGTTATAGGGAGGAATTTGTTTTTAATGAAATGAAATGAAGAAAAAAGTTGATTAAGCTTTATGTAAAGCTAGCTATATCGACGTAATAATGTGATGATCGCGGAAGTATCACAATATTTCAACATATACCGGCCCAAGCCTAAATATGGAATGCTCAGTAACATCTAGTGTTACTTCAACAAGTGTAAGATTAGCAAGTCTAGTCTGTGTGGTGCAGAATGCATAACTTACTTTGGGTCTACTAGGGGCATAAGGAGCTGCATTCGAGTGAAGGCATAGGGCCAGGCGTAGCTGAGTGCTGTAGGGCAGTGCTTGGGCAGGTTGTCCTGCCGGAGGAGGCTGTAAACACACAGCACCCAGGGGTCCTTCACAGACTGGGCAAAGATCCACACATGAGAGGGGCTCCTAATGTCATAGTGACTGTTTACCAATAGTGCATTCCATTCTACTAGCCACTGCAGGTCCACGTTATGGCCCAGCGGTATGGTCGCCTGGGAAGAACATAATGAACAAAAGAACATAATGGGTCAGGGGACATGTCTGCATTCTTCAGGCTATTTATTCTTAGCAACGTATTATGTGTATGTGTGAGAATGTACAGAATCGAGTAAATAAAGGAAAAATACCTATGGCCTACAGTAAAATACACATACATTTACAGTTTGCATTTATAGTTTATCTCTCCGTTGACTAAGCTTTCATTTAAAACTGAGTGCATCTTACTGTGTCAGTTACAGCCACATTGACAAAACTTTCCAGGACTGCAGGGCTGAGCTGGTCCATAATCTCAATCATGGGTTTATCATCGTCCTGCAGAATGCAAATGATAAAATACATGGTCACTATAAACTGTACTGTGAGGGACATTAATTGTCAAATTCTCCTCTTTCTATTGTTTATTGTTCTTGCAAAGTCCCTGGCTTCGGTGATTTTTTACCTCAGACTGTCCAATGGCCATGAATAGACAACGTATCTCTTTAAGGATGGAAATAGCAAGTTTGCGAGTGCTAAGCTGGCAGGAACAGAGCAATACGAGTGCCAGTCCCTCTACAGCATGCAACACAGCCGAGTGCGGGCCTCGCTCTGCTGCAGTGATCTTGGGACTTGAACTTGTCTGCAGCAACTGTAATATAGGTATACAACCGTCAAATGATTGCTGACTTCGATCAAACACTTAACAAGGCATAATTTTAGTAGGACTAGTTCAAGATTATGACACTGATTGACTTGACACTGATTTAAGGATGTACCTCTGCAATGTGTATTTTAGCCATGTCATGGCTCTTCCCTGGAATGACTAGGGCCAGTTTCCACTGGGTGAGAAGCTGTAGCAGCAGTTTGAGGGAGGTATCCAGCATGCCTTGGTGAGTATCCTGAACCTCACGCAACAGGAAGTTAGTGTAGCCAAACAGCACATCGTCACGCCAGTCAGGGAAGTCCACCAATAGGCTTTGCAAGGAATTCTGGGCTATAAGTCGCAGCTCATCATCCATGTGTATCGTCAAGCTGCAAAGAGCACAGACGAAAGGAAACGTGATGATGCAGTTCATGACAAAGATAAGCCTACATATATATTAACTGACCACTTCAACCCTGGGGTTGATATTTTGGACATGTTATTATAGGCAAACTTTCTCAATTATTTTAAAATGTTCACACAATAAACAATATCATTTGCATATCTACAATCTCACAAGGTGTCACACCATGACACACTGTGAGCTTGTAGATTGTAGTCAATCAAGTCAATTCAAATTTTGAAAGTATAAAATGAGGATATTTGGAGTTTCAGAGTGTAAAACAGAGTCATATAATTTCTGCTACAAGCATAGGATATTTAACTACTAGTCATATGTAAATAGATTTCATGTTTGATAAATTGACCTTAAGTTCACTTCATTTCCACAGTTGAAAAACAATACTAGGCACACAGCTGTGGCACAGATGTGAGAAGAACCACATGAAGATCCACCCCTGGCTTGAGTGATTCTCTACCCCAAAGTACCATGTTGCTAATTCAGACTGAGTGCCAATAAAAGTGACATTGGGTCTTGTATAACACACTCTCTGCAATTCGCCCTCCTGAAAAATACTTTGAAAGAGATAAGAGAGAACACTACGCTCTTTCATAATGCCAAACAATCCATTTCCCGCATTACTAAAGTGCTGGTAAATGGTGACTAGAAATCGTCCACACACAATATGTACCCTTCATGCAAACACACAGCTAAAAAGGATGTGTGGAAACTCTCTTTTGGGTGTGGTGACTTTTGGTGACTAAATCCACAAAATGTGACCCTCTAATTATGTTCACTTATTAAAGGGACACTTTGATAAGTGAATGAGGACACCCTAGCCAACCCTGTAGGCAACGTACTGGATGTTTACTCAACTACAATATATCGAGGATATATTGAATATGACATATTATCTGTCTATTTTCTGGTATGAATACAAATCTCAATTGACAAATTGTTCAAAGGTTATAGTAAAGGATAGCAATTATGACATATCAAGCAATGAGAAGAGGGGTCGGGGATATTTGACTCCAATCATGGACAATGACTCTGAACCAAGACCAATGACACCACCCACAAGTCTGTATGACAAACCGTTGAAAAGTTATAGGACAAAATAGAAACTATCAAATATCGACCAATCAGAAGAGGGGGCTAAGTTACACCAATGAAGGACAATGACTGAAGTTAACCAAGTCCAATGACACCATCACCAAGTCTGTACGACGATCAGTTCAATATTTACATATTGTAAATAAAACTTGATCTTGTAGATCTCCTATTTTAACTTTGAATAACTTTTCATCGTTAAGGTCTTTTGTGTGTACGCTAAGCGAGTTAGATTTGGAACTGTCATGACCATCCTGTCAGGAGGAGTTAGTTCAAGTGCTACACGTGAAAATGGCAATAAATTAAAAATGGCTGACTTCCTGTTAGGTTTACGTCATATCGCCAAGAGAGTTTTTTGCATACACTACATGATACATGTAGTGTATGTACTGTATTGAACAGTTTGACTGGGTCACCCTGACTGCCAGTGATTGCGTGACCAAGTCATTCAGTGTCAAGTTTTAGCAAACTTAGCAGTGGTCTAGTGATTTGGATTCTCACCGTGAAAGCAGGTCTATGAGCTCTGGCTTGGACATGCCATCTGGAAGCACACGAGGGATGGCAGCAACACAGGTCCTAAACAAGTCAATCTTTGGCTTCCTTTCACCTCTGAAAGACAAACCCATGGTCAAATGATATGTCAACATCTGCAAATGTTTCAGTTGATTTAGTTTGAAATCACACAGGTTGTGATATGTCCTGTGAGTCAATAAGGAGCCAGCAGCTGGATGGCTGTGATGGGTACCACACTTACGTGATCATGTCCTCAGGCTCCTTGTTCAACATCTGAACATTAGTCATCATCATGCAACGCCCCACCTCCTTATCCAGGTGTCTCAGCATGTTGTCAATAGCTTTGCGGACTGGAACGTAATACATGGACATTCCTGGACCAGAGGTGGTGACAGATGAGAACATGAAACACTTTTACACAATTCATTTGGATCCATCAAATCTATATTACTCATTCAAAAAAAAAAAGGACAATAGCTGATCTACACACATGTAGTACTGCGATCTTGTAGGTCGTTTTGGGAAAATTTGTGAATACATTCTATTTTTGTATAGTTAACAATATTAACAATATTAACAATGTGTGGTTGGCACAAAATCCCAAGGCTCAACTGGGAACCACTGTGACAATACAATGAATGTCTTACCAATGACTTTGGCATCATCATCCGTCAGCGTTTTGCTGAGGTAGGTCTTCTTCACTCTGAGTGTGTTCCCGGAGGGCGGGTTGCAGCCAGTGTTAGGCATTGGGGGCTCACCGTCCTTCTGCTGCAGTTTATCCGCTATGACCAGGAATGCCCTCAGACCAATATTCATTCTCTGAAGCACATCCAACACAGTTTTCTATCACATTCTTATACATTTATAGACAGTATGTGAAGTGCACAAGAAGAAATATCACACTACACAGCCTGTGTGGTGTCTGTACAATAGTTTAATGAAACTTTGATGACTGATGAATGTAAACACTGTACCTCTGGATTAAGACTAAAGGCTTTTGCTGGTTTCCCAACACAAAGTAGATCAAAGATGATTTCTTTCATGGCAAAATCAAGTCTTTCCTGTTTGGAGCAAAGAGAGAGAGACAGAGGTTAGATCAGCATGTTTATTGTGGCAGTATGGTTGTTTTATGATAATCTCCTGTACATTGATAGAGAGCTTTAAATGGTTTTATTATGACCTTTTTGACTAAAAAACACATCTTCGTGATTACCTGTGCGATAAATTGGATGATTTTGACAAAGATATTGAGAGGCATATCTCTTGGTACCACACTGCGTGATCCTTTGGGGAACAAGTTTGTAACAATGGAATTGAGACGCCTGCGGATAAAGAGAAATTACAAATTGAAAAGCATGCTTTAATTGTATCATGCAAGACCCATGCAAACATCTGAGACTGTGTTTGGATTACTGACACGGAACACGAATTTGGCCTGTTTTACACAGACAACTGTGATGTGGTATATTTTAAGAATCCTTTATTTCTAATTCGCATGTGAAAAGTCTGGCTTGACCTCTTTGCATCTCCCCGTGTGGGCTCAGGGCTGGTAATCATGTCTGTGACCTGCTGGTAAACCTCTAGGCCACTGGCCAGCACCCTTAATCTAGTGTGCCTGTTGAGTGTTTGTACAACAACACAATGTTCGCCTTACTCTTCATTAAAACAACAGTATTAGGACCAAACGATTTCCATTTTAGACTTAAAATGATACTATGTGTCTATGGTTAATGATGTACTAAAGAACAGCTTTTGATCTACTCTGATTGTGTACAGTAGTTTGTTTGTTTGTTTGCAGCATGCTGTAAACAACAAACGGGAACCAAACCAAATGTTCCAGTTAGGAATTAAGTCAAATGGGGACAAAATGTTCACAATGATTTAGCTCTCCCAACCTCAAGATGACTTTCTTTAACTTGGCCTTGCTTATGCCTTTCTTGCTGGGTTTTGGTTCTATTGTGTTTTGGCTTCAAATTATTTTAGGAATGGACACATAGCAACTAAGCAATGTTAAGAGTATGGCTATTTACCCCTGTGTTGCTGTGTTGCTCTCACACTTGATTCGGATCATGTACACCCACAACAAGCGATACAGGGACTCCAGTGCAACACGGGCCATTTTGGGGTCTTTACTCTGTAATGGTTAGACAAATCAATGATCAACAGTCAACAAAAATGCTGTTGCCAGTAAAGGTACAATTAATGCTTAACAAAAGATACTAATAATAAGCATACTCTCTCTTGGGAATGAGACCTCAGGTCTCAATGAGATTTTCTGTATAAAAAAGGTAGAAGAATGGCACAAAACCCACTATAGGACCTATATCAACCATTACAAATAAATGGATGTCTGTCATCTTATCCATCGTGATGTTCTTTAGCCATACAATATGCTTGTGTACTACTGCCTGTAATTCTCACTCGATTTCTCCTATCTCTTTCTCTCACGCACGCACGCACGCACGCACGCACGCACATTTTACTCATAGCTTATAGATTATAGCTTTTAACAAATCAAATCAAATCAAATACCACCAATGTGCGGGACACACCACACAACAGATGCTTCTCGGCAGCCAGATTGTCCGACAACACCTTGGTGTGTTCATGTCTTACATGTAAAGTCCTCACAGTACTCTTGCTATAACAATCAAGTAGCCATGCAAACAACACAGCAAGTTACTGTACAGAAGCACGTATGTAATAATCAGACATCAGACTGTTTCACTTTCTTTACAAGCACAACTTACACACAGTGTTAATTACAGCACTAATTAACTAACTAACTAAAGTTAATTTACAAGTTAACTTACCTTGAGGTTAGAGAGGCAGTTGTTGAGGAAAACATGCCATCTGTTGAGAAAGAAGTCCTTATGGCTAACACACAGCAGACACGTCACCAGTGGGTAAAGAGCCTGCATGTGAAGAGAGGACAGTGAATGTCAATGAGATAATTATGCTTCATCACACAACTGTGTCACCTGAGTAAACTGGCCCGTATATCGTACACTTATTACACCATAGGTACTGTAGGTGCCTACAGACACAGTTTATGTTGGAATGATACTGTACATTGTTCGAGTTACTTTCTAATACAAGTGAGTAAACATGGCTAATAAGCCATGAAATCTCCATGCATTATATTACTGTATTTATGCATTTGATGCATGTCTGAAATACGACTATACCGTATACACTTTTTATTATTATTATTATTATTATTATTATTATTATTATTGTTGTTATTATTTATGCAGTGTCTCTGCCTGACAGACTTTGTCTTCTCTTCTATGTTGATATTACATTAAAGAGTGACCTTGAAATTCTTGAGGATTCAGAGGGACCAAAGGCATGCCAGCAATTTACAGTATTTTTGTAGTGGGGACTGTCACAGTGACTGCAGCGGTGTAGAAAACAAACAGCCCAAACATTCCGTGTCATTTCCATCCTCCGGCAGGGTGACTAACCAGTGAGTGCTTCTTTCTGGATGACAGCTCCAGGGTTGTGACATACAAGCTCTCTACAAAGTTCCTCAGACAGGGCACGTTCACCTCATTTTTCACAGCCTACAATGGAGCACAACATCATTATAATGATGACAAGACAGACTGCACCTCATCCTCATGCAGTGTTAACCATTTCCCATCAAAAACAACTGTGATTATCTGTTATCAGAGGGAGACTTACTGCAGCAACAGGAACTAAAATTTCCACAAAAAGTCCAGCCAAGGCATGCTTAATATCTTTGTCCTTGACTTCCAAGAAATACTGGGCACATTCCTGCAAAAGAGAGATCCTTGGTTCACACACAGGCTAATTGCATCCGAACTGTAAATGTGAAAAAAATATTTTTAAGGGTGACTTTATTGACTCAGTTAGTCATTTATTTCACAATATATCTCATCTCAATTCACAATGAAAATACTGTAGGTCATAATGGTAATTTAGAATCCTGCTAAAAGCAAACAAAGGATGTAAGACAGGAAGAGATTTAATTGAATGAAGAACATGCACTCACATTGCATGGCACTACACTATGATAAGACAAGTTAGGAAAGTATGACTTTTATCTTCAGTAATTAATTGGTACACATTCACACAATTAGAATGTCATTCAGTTACATGATTTACACTTCATCATACAATGGTGCAAGTTAGTACAAACATAGCCAAAGTGAGCTTGTACGTCTGTTAATTTCCAGAAGGATTTGGACAAATCTAGAACTCTTTAAAAATGTTTGCCTATTTTTTCACAGCCATGACATGCCCAAAAAAGGAAAGGCAATTTGAAATTGAAAGTGCATTGTACCTGCATGAACTGAAAGGAGGCTTCAAACTCTTCCACTGGATACATTTTAATACGGAAGAACTTTACACCCATGATGAGACTGATGGTACCCTGGATTACATTGGGACTCTGCTCTTTCTGTCGGAGCTCCTTTAGCTCAGTCATGAACTTCTTTTTCACAGCAGGAAACCTTACGAAAAATGTTTAAAGAAACGTTAAATAACGAGGTGCCTGCACAACCCTTGTCAAAGTGCACTTCAAGACTGCTTCCATTCATCCATTACAAATCTAAAGTACAGATGTCTCTCAGTCTCTGTGAAGGGCTGTGATATGGCTTGGATAAACCAGCACCAGATCCCCAAAATATCCCCATCTGACCCTCTCTGTCTGTAGACCACAAGTCTCTGGGCCCAAAGATAAACTCCTCGTCTAGCACCTGATCCTCTTGCCAAATTGAATCAGAGATGGGATTCTTCTGTTAGTCTAAATTTAGAAGGTTATTCATCACGGGAGCTCATGTGGCCATCCACTAATCTCTTCCATAGTGGCTCATACTCTACCTGTAAGAAACTGAACACAGCTGCTACTGTATATTGGATGAGTTGCTCTTAGTCATGTGAAAAACACTAGTTGAGATAACTTATTATTTCCTTGAATTTGTTTGACTTAAATGGAAATAGCAACCATTTCTCAAGTCATTTTTATCCAAATCATTTTAGGTTAGGGTACCACTTTTTTAATTTACATTCTTGTTGAAATAACTGATTTAAAAAAAAGAAGAAAGCAATGCATTGTGTTGTTAGTTTAAAAATAATTTAAGGTTGAAAATGGCAGCCTCCCAAATCTAAGCAATGTCCCAAGTCTTGTCTAGAAAAGCCTTTCAGTGAAGCATTTCCCATATGAAATGAAACAGAGAGAACTTTGAAGAGGTCTTATGCAGTCTGCTCACCAGCTCATATCTCTATTTTGAGAGTTTGCTTCTTACCGCGGTGGTTTGAAAACTTCAAATAAACATACACCAATTTCCAGTCCTAGTTTGGTGTGAGGGGTACTTGTCCAAAAGTCTGTCATGTGCTTGTCTCTTGAAACAGGCAATGTCTTACACAGAGGCATGTTGGAATTCAGCTATGCTATCATCGAGTGGCATGACACCAGACCACAACAGACAAGTGCAGAAAGCTCACTGTACTAGATATTTCACCACTTAAACCATATACTCTGTTAACCAGTATCCCCCATGGGTCTATCATTTATCCCCTGCTTTGTCCCCTCTGGTCTACACCAAATACCTTTGTCAAAAATAGCACATGGCGTTGCGACATGTTGTGAGCTTGTAGATCAGCTACTTTATTATCACTGAATGTTCGCCTATTTTTGTAAATTGTTCATTATTTTATGACATGCCAGGAATAGGGATGTTAATGTTGAAGTTGTCAAGTAAACGGAAAGAATATATTTTGAAAAAGAAAAGGGAAACCAGGTTAAAGGACAACTTTAACAACCAATGTTCATGTTTTAGGTTGTTATTAGAGAAAGTAAAAGATGAGTGTTTTTTTGTTTGTTTGTTTGTTTGTTTGTTTTTTAATTTGGTGCTTTTTTTTCATTTTAGGGATTTTAACTGTTTTTGACAGGGGGCGGGGGCATTCAAACATGGGTGTAATTATGTATTATTTCACGAATGCCCCCTCCCTGTCAAAACAGCTAAAATCCCTAAAAAGAAAGACAGCAGCAAAATCTTTTACTTTCTCTAATAACAACCTAAAACATGAACCTTGGTTGAAAAAAACGAAAGTTGTCGTTTAAATAGCATGGTTAGGGCAGCTATATAATTACTCTTACATGCTTTATTAATATTTTGATTGGTGCTAGCCCCTCCTATGCTTAACTTTGTGTGCTTGTGTGTATGAGCCGTGTTTGTAGCACGGAATGTGAATGATTTGATTGGTTGAGCACGGAATGTGATGTATGTTGATAAGAGTGCCACTCACTTCACACAAGTGTGATTTTTATTTTGACTACTTACTTGGACTGGGCTAATACTCCTATGACTTCGGCATAGAGATCTGCTACAGTGTGCATGTTGCCAGTGTTGGGACCATGGTACCTGTGAGATACGTACATTATTTAAGTTAAAGAATATAAAAACCCAACAGTAAAAGCAGAAAAACAAACCTAAAAATAAATAATAATAATTGAAAAGAAACAAAAACTCTTACCCCTCTTTATATCTAAAGTGCTTGAAGGCTAAGTTAATGACATCATTGACCAGACTGTCGAGGACAGGGTGGAGCGGCATCTAGTTATGGAGAGAGAGAGAGATCTGTTATCTATTCCATCTTATGTTCTGTTTATAATATGTTATATGGTAAGCCTCCTGCATTTCTACAAGAATGTGTTGTTCACACAGTCGCAACTTGCCCTGAATAAATCATGCGTAATAAACTAATACATAATGTGTGGGGCATACAATCTAGTCACCTGTTTTAAAACTTCTATGAGGACAAGCGAGAAGATAAAGTCAATAGCCAAATCCCTCCTTTCAAGTAGATAATCTCTCTGCTGCTCATCGCTGTTGAGAGTGGAGAAAATAGATATATGGGGATTTGAAACATTCATAAATAGCAGTTATAACAATATTTGAAAAAGAGATTAAGTGTGCTTTTGGCTTTCACAGTAAAATCCTTCGTTAATTGAATGTAAAAATATACATGTATACATTTCATATACATTGTACAGTATGATATACTCGTAGTTGATATAACTCACTTTTTGGATTTGGTATTTGCTCTTGGTCTGTACTCGTGTATCTCTTCCTCTAGTCCGTTCTGTCTCTTGTACCAGTCGAACAGGGTGCGTAGGATAGAGGGGAGGCAGTACTCAGCCAAAGAACTCATGGAGCTTATCAACTGAAAGAACATTAAGCAAATGTGTTCATGCTTGTCAGCTACTCTAACAGTAGCACACCATATCATACACAGACGGTCATCTATTATGGCAGTGGTTGTCAAAGTTTTAGTCCAGGGACCCTCAGGGGTTCCTGACTGTGCAAAGGGACAAGGTGCCCACGAGGTGGCCTCTCGCCCACGGGGAGGGGAGAGGGAAGGAAGGAAAGGCGGGACAGGTCGGGTCCGACTCCGAGCACACAGGAAGGGAGGAGAGTCTGGTCAGCCCGGGGAACACTGCGCCCTTCATTCAACGCAGAGCGGGAGAAGAATCCTGGCTCTGTGCGGCTGCTGAATGGCCCCAAGCAGCAGCACAAACACACCCCTGTGGCTGTGAAAGGGCCCTCTCTGCACAGCCACACAGACCTATGGGGCACACCTATTGCACAACCAGTGCCAGCACTCTAGGTAAACACTCCCTGCCCTTGACTGGCTCTGAAAGACCTTTTGGGATGTTAGCGGGGCTTTCAGCCATCGACCCTTTTCATGTCGTGGCGGTGCATTCACACTAGAGCCGAATGCAACACTGAATTGTTTGCTTTTAAACGTATAGGCAATGCACATGCAGAGTTGCAGAGTTCATCTGTAGCTCCTTCAAATGCTACCTCATGTATTTACTGCATCTCATGATAAAATAAACAGTGAATGCGGTAAACATGCTGATAATCCAAAGTAATAACCCAACATTTTTGAAGATTTTTCAATGAAATTAACAATATTAAAAAAAATCTACTATAAGCTCATTGTGAGACAATTCTTTAATACCCAAAGTACAGCATAAAATAGGGTTCAAGTAGGTATTTTTGCTGGGGACCCCCTGGAACCCCATCAATAACCCCATCAATAACCCCACTTTGAGAACCACTGTGATGATCAACTCAATATGTCACTATTTGCTCAGAACCTTTATCTATTTCCTCTCAAAATACTTACTTGGTCAAACTGAGGATCTTCCCCCCGCTGAAGAGATTTTGTTAATGGTTTTTCCTGAAAACACAAAAAAGGGTAAACGATTATTGATGTGGTGGTGGTCCTCTAAGTTTAGCTTATACCGGTAGTTATATAAATCCATCTGCTATAAGGACTGTCTGATGAGTATTTCTGAAAAGTAGCGTATAGTCTCTCTTTAATCAATGAGACTGTCATCCATCTGAATCCAGGCTGGAGCTACTATGTCTCTGTCACACATTAGAGAGAATTTGAGTGATGAGTTCCATTACCGTAGTCTCCACTCATCAGAGATAATGCCTATAAAGTAGCGTCTCTGAACTCAACAAACTCTTCTCCTGCACAAGAGAATATGTTCTGTATTGTATTTGCATTGTGTTGCATCCTATTTCCAGTGAAGAGGTTTCGAGATCTGCCAATCTAGACAGCGAGGCAGAATTGTATAAAAGCTAGGATGCATGAAACACTTTGTGCCGAGTGCGAAGAGGAGGTAGAGCGACCGATCGTTCTTGCATGGAATCTGAATGTTCAAGGTTCGA
>OOFJ01028891.1:0-10357 GCA_900323375.1 Benthosema glaciale
GGCCGTCGGGATCGGGACTCGAATCCGCTGCACACCATCAGGCTGGCTCAGCAGCCTGGGTGCCCACACAGTTGAGCCAACCGTCCGGGCCTGCACCCTTTTTGTCTACTCACTGACTCTTTCTCAGAGGAGGGCTGCGGACACTAGTTAATAGAATCATTCCTGGACAGTTGGCATGCTAAAATGGGCGGCTGTGGCTCAGGAGGTAGAGCAGGTCGTCCAATGATCCATGGGTTGGCGGTTCGAATCCCGGCTCCTCCTGTCTACATGTCGAAGTGTCCTTGGGCAAGACACTGAACCCTACATTGCCTCCAGTGGTTGCCACCACTGGTGTGTGAATGTGGGAAGTGAGGACGCTGGCGTCGACTGTTCGCCACTTCACCTCCCAAAGTATGAATGAATGAATGGACCATTGTAAAGCACTTTGAGTAAGCACATAGTGCATAGAAAAGCACTATAAAAATGCAATACATTATTATTATTATTATTTATTATTACCACCACCCTTATTATTAAAATGGGGGCCATTATTCTTGTGTTTATGAAAATAAAAATATTGTGAAAACACACACACACACACGCATGCTCCCCTCCCTTCTCCCTCAGAGCCTCCTCTATATTTTGTGACGTTCATCCTTTTCTTCCTAATTAGTCTCTCATCACCCAGGTAAAAGGGGAAACACAGGCCCATAATCTAAGCTCTCTAATCTTTGTACAGGGATAGCTGTCAGCACCTCCATACACTGTGTCTGACCGCCTGACTCCTCTGGTCTTGTTGCAGCGCTGCTGGCACCAGCAGTAATCACCACCCATAATCCTCTGCTATCCGCGGTAAACACAACTTTCTCGCACAGTCATCGTCTATTCACAGCCCTAATACGCCCCGTCAGATAACAAAGGATATGTCAGGGACATTATGGGAATGCATGGGTGGATAAAGAAAGGAGACTTCAGTGGCAATTCTGAGATAGAAAAACTATACGCCAAGACAAAGGTGGAGAGTATTATTTTTCAGAAACTGAAAAAAAAAAAAAGAAAAAAGAAAAGACAAGACGGCAACACACTTTATTTGGGCATAGCTGCATTGGGAACTGTCCAGCCGGCCAGTCCTCCCTTAAAAGCCAATTTTAATATGATAGCAGATCGCTTACAAGCTCGCAGCGTACGGGTACAAAATGACACATTGTGAGCTTTGCTATTTTTGAATAGCCAACATCTAAAGGGATAAAGTGGTTAAAAAATAGTGATGCTATATGTTACCACTACTACCCCCTGAGGGGGGGTCCCCACTGCCACTTTGAGAAGCAATGATGCATGCACAGCCAATAGGCCTGTCATATGACATAAGACATCAGGAACATGGGAACGGATGGAGAAAGAAAGAAAGCAGGAAGACTTAATGGCAAATCAGAGATAGAAAATTACAGATGGAAATTACAAAGGCGGAGAGAAAAACTGAGCAGACTTTTATTGTATTATATAACTTCTCTACGTGCCAGCATCTGTGTTTCTTTATTTAATGGAGAGTTTTCTCTTGTGAAAGTGCCAGTCGTGTGCACCACGCAGATTATTTTTTCCCCCCCTCTGATGAAAACTGATACTAATATTTCTCTGTAGTTTGATTTATGTGACAAGGTCATTATAAAAATAAAAATAACTGGAAAACTCTGTGCTGCGTTAAATTTGAGAAGTCGTGCATGGTGATTCAGCGACATTTTATGACAAAACGTGGTCTAAAAACATAATTTCCTTACTGATGACTGACTGGCTATTTCAGTGCTTGTCCAAGAAGAAATATACGGTGTCAGGGCTTAGAAGGCGTACCAATGTAACGCCTGGGATTCAAACCCGGGTCTCCCGTGTGGAAAGCAAACATCTAAACCACTAGCCTAATGGGGAATCCCCCCTTGGTCAGGAAGAGATAATAGGACTTTGGGCAGTAGGCAGAGGCTCCAAGACACTACTGCTACACGACAAGCCATGCCTCACAGTCCTGCCCTATGGTCAGCTATAAGGAGGCTACTTAAGGTTTCAGAGCACTTGCACTGTTGGGCAAGTACAGGTCATGTTGTATTTGCCCAAAGCTCATGCCCACTTGGCCGAAAAGTAAAGTGTGCATTTTCCAATATAAATACTACACTTGTGGGTGACTTTGTTTGGTTGTGTACGTCTCTGGGGCATGAATGAGACAAACATAAAAAGTCCATAGACTTGACTGCCACATGACACGTGTGTGAGGGAGAGAGGGAGAGAAAGTGCTCTAGCCACTTGCCCGCCAGGCAACTGGAAAGCAAACTCCACCTGCCCAAACGTTATATTTATTTGCCACCGGCATTCTGCCAACGTATCAAGAGACCATAAGGGTAGTTAAATGCCAATTCCCATAGAAATAGGTGCTGCCGATTGTCCTTTTGTAAATACTACTAAATGGTGTTTTGTATATAGCCGATGACATGTTACCGGTATTATTGTGTTCTTTTTTATGTTGACAAACTGAATATAGTATGACCACAATGGAAACAAGTCCCTTCAGGGCTTTTCTGTCATTATTTTAGCCTTAATGTCTTACTGGTACCATGTGCCGTTTACATTTCTTACGAAAAAAGTATTCAATCAATCAAATGACTCCTCGCTCCTCTTCAGCTGACGACAGCGTCCAAAGTTCAAAATGTAGACCTGCTTTAAAAACAATGTTGGTGGTGCTGGCTCTGAGCAGAGTCTGACTCTGTTTTAACCCGTTCCCCCGTCTCTCTCTCTCCTCTGCTCTGTGTGGCCTCCCTGTGCTTACAGAGACTCATTCACAGAGTCCAAAAGAACCAAAGTGCTAATCCCTCACACCGGAAAACTCCTGGGAAAAGTGGGAACAGCTGAGGATCTGCTGGAGAGCGGTGTGCATGGGAATGAAGAGCAGCTGCTCTTGGGGCCAGCGCTGAGCACCCACACCGTGGGGGGTAGCAGGCATCTCCAGATGGGATCTAGAAGAGGCAGTGGTTCCCCAACCTGGGAGTCGGTCGCCATATTCATTTAGATTTTGAGGGATCCACAAATCCCTCAAACATTGTTTTCTCACTCAACAGTAAACAAACCAGCATGTGTATGTATGCAGGGTATCTGCACAATTTTCCCACCCATCTGACCACATTAACACAGCAAATTAAATTAGTGGTCAAATATGGGTGGGCCGCAAACACTTTCAAGATTTTCAAGTGGGTCTTGATCCAGAAAATATTAAGAAACATTGATGTGTGGACTCAGTCAGGAGCACATGCAGAGAGGGCTTGAAGAACAGAATACAGAGCCACGGGCAGAGGGTGGATATCAAAAACACATAGTTCCTTTAATGAATAAGGATAGTGATTAATATACTGTATTGTTAACCGGGGTCCCCCAGGGGTCTAGTACTTGGTCCCCTCCATTTTTACGATCTACACCAAATCTCTTTTCCGAAAATAGCGGATCTACAGTCTTCTAGACTAGCGATGCTAGGGTTCATGTGGTTAAAGTTAGCGGAAAGACATGATAGAATAGATAAATATAATTTGAAATAGGCTAGAATACTTGTTGTCTCTGTCGAGGCGAAACCTAAATAAAAAACAAATAGCAGATCTACAAGTTCGACCTTCATATTATCTACTGTTGATACTTTTGCGTGACGCTGCAGTATGATCGAGTAGGGCATTCATTCATTTATGAACAACAAAACACAAAAAGTTTACTTTAAATATGGAGACGACGAGAGGTTTCTGCCCGACAGCAGCGATGAGCAGAAATGCTAATGATTTGTGGCCTGTGTTGCCATTAAAGCTATCATCCCAGTCATGGACCATATCAAGTTGCAGAGCTCTGTTACCCGGCCATCAGAGCACAGCAAGAAGGCATTTCTGTTTCAGCACCTTATAAAAATATGTATCCCTCGCTGGCCTTGAGACGCGCTGTTCCAAACTGTTTCCCTTCAAGCAAAATACAATCCTGACAAACGTGCAATGAGGGGGTAAGATTCTTGGCCCCAATAATTGTATCCAGTGTCTACAGTTTTTTCTTTTTCTGTTATTTTTTTTTTCTCCCAAAACAAAGAGTCGGCGAGAGCGGCAGGGGCTTCTCACTTTGTAAATGTAACGCGGCACCTGACACTGCAACCCCGTCCTGCCCCGCTTCTTGTTGTTATTTGGGAAATGCTAGACATATTTCTGGGCTTCTCAAACACCATCTCGTCTTACCATAACAATCCAATTCAATATGCGGTTATTATCGCAGTGTAGTGGAGTTGCAAGGGCAAAAAAGCGGCCTGCCTTGTTGCAGAGCTTCTTTTTTTCCCTTTGGTACTGAAATTCAAGCTGTTATAATGAAACTGGTAAAGCCAGGTTAAGATTTCTTTGGGCCCAGGCTGAGGCCTGAGTGGCTCCACCTGGACTGTTAAGTATTAAGCAAAAAAAATAGCCATTTTAGATTGACTGGAGGAAAGTCCCTAGTGTTCAGTGTGTCCTTTAATCCAGTGCTTCTCAACCTGTGTGCTGTGAGGAGATTGCAAGTGGGCCACCCAAGTAATTGGTAAAGACATACATTAAATTTAAAAAAGAATAGTAATAATAAAATATACTAATAAAAACATATTTCATTGTGATACTGATAAATAGGAACTTACAAGTATACTATGTCAGTGACATTGATCAAAGACAGGACAAAATCGATTGAATTGCCATTAAACAATAAAAACCGGGAAAGCATCCGTGTCATTTTAGATTTTAGCATTGGCTATGCAAAGATAGCACAAGTTTGCAGCACAGCACGATGTGACTGACTTTTTGGTGTTTGAAAAAAATACTTCGGCTCACCCATCTAAACCACTTAACACGAAAATGTGTTCAGACACTGCTGGGAGAGACTGGAGATGCATGCCCGCTGTGCGGTATCCTCCTCAGTTTGATAATTTCATCTTCTAGCCGTGCACTGGCCCCATGGTGGAATGTGGGTCGCCCAAAACACTGCTGCAACACAACCATTAGAGCGCTGCACAGCTCATCGCGGACCTTGGGCGTGCCAATGGAGGTCGAAGGTAGGGTTCATGCAGGCTACATTGTGTCGATATATCTTCTTTTTTGTATTTTCTTTAGCCATTTACACCGTCAGGAGTGAATGTGTTTGTGGCAAAAGCACTCAAGCTCTCTTTTTTTTCTTTCTGCCTTGATCTCTCCACTCCCTCTTCCCTTTTTGTTTTCTTGGACAAATTACATGATGGGAACTACGCAAAGATTTCACCCACTTTTACTTAAAACAATATGTAACAATAAAGCTGTTTCTGATTCAGATACCTCTGTCTGGAGGTCCATCGATATTTGTAGCACACTCCCCTCCAGTGCAATATTATGAATCTGATCAACTCCTTGCTACTGCAACCAACTACAATCCTCAAATGGCAGTTGCAAGTAAGTATTTGCATTGCAGTAGTGGCGCAACCAGGATTTATACAATTTTGGGCTGTTAAGAATTTGTGAAAATATATCTATCTCAAATTTGCATTGTTTTCACTATAGGGTTTCACTAGTTAATTGATCATGTAGCCTACTTTTTTTCCTTCCGTGGAGTCAAGAGTACAACATTTGTAAAAACGCATAATAATGAATGAAAAAACAAGTACAGATACTCAAAAAACCCTACTTGTCTTGTACAGTACTCAATCTCAAGTAAATGTACTTTGTTACTGCTCACCACTGATGGCGACCTCCATTTCTGTGTTTGTTTTGTGGTAGCCAGGCCTACCCCTTATTTCTGTTCATCACTAGGCCTTTCTTTTGGAGATACCCTGGCTCCTGCTCTCCAATAAAAACACAGTTCAAGTTCACATTTTGAATTGTCACCGTTCCCTCTTCTGTAGCGAGGAGGAGGATTCCACTTAACCCTTTGAAAACAACCTCAGATATTCATCAGGTTTGCACCTTGGGGGATCCAATATCATTCGCCGCGTCTGACGCCGGCCAGACGCTCCCGGCCAAAAGGCAAGCTAAGATTTTAATGATTGTGGTATGAAATCAGTACCTCAGAACACCCCCGAGACCTCAGGAAACACATCAACACAGGCTACTGTATTTTCTATGGGGAATTACATGCGCTTTACTGGCAGTCTGGGTAAATGTTTTCTTTAAATTAGCCCTTCAGGGGTGCTGCTGTTATTGCATTATTATCAAATTAGTGTATTTTAATTACTACGTCATCGGAAATGTATGTGCCAATAGGTCAGGGCGGGGTGAGGCGCTATGCTGGGACTTTGTCCAGATTCTCAGGTTGCCCTGCATGGTCGGTCCACCCTGCGCTTTGGCCGAGGAAAGAGCAAAGCTCGACAACCACCAGAACGCTGCAGCACATCTGTGAATTATATTAGCTAATTGTGTGCACTTCTCCGTGCACTCAACACTTGGGTTGCACTCCAAGCACAAGGAAGAAATTAAGAAGCGCGGCTGCGCCATGTTGTTCTATTAGATATGTGAAGAGAAAATACAATTACTTGTTAAGTGGGAACATACCACATGGGATTATGGGGAGGCATGGCATTTTTAGGTTTTCAGACTTAGTTTCTTTTCTCTCCCTTTTTTTAAAACCAGGCTCAGGGAGGGAAAAAAGCATGATGAAGTGTTGGCCTTGGCTTGAAGAGTGTTATTAATTTTTCTTTGCAATTTCACTCACTCTCAGATTAGATTTTGTGCAGAAAATCTGACCGAGGAAGTTTACTTCTTCCTTGAATAATTAACGACTGTATGAAAACTCATATACCGGTATGTTTTTATCCATAGGCTACATGTGCGTCTGCGCGCACACACACGCACGCACGCACGGACACACGTTTTTACAGAAGTAGGCCAAATTAACCCATTCAAACAGGGAAAAAAGTTGTGAAAATAGCAGATCTATAATCATGTGTGCTTGTAGATCTGCTATTTTCACTATTTTAAATAGTTTTTAAATAGTAATAAAAAAGTAACGGTTTTGGACATACCATGTTTCCACCTGCAACGTGATTTAAAAATAATAATTTGAATCAAAAATAGTCGTTTTCTTTTTTTTCAGATTTTTGTTACAAGTGTTAGTCCTATAAGTAATGCTCTTTTTGTCTACTCACTGTCTCAGGGGAGGGCTGTGGACAGTGCAGAAACCTGCCTACCAGTGACAATAGGAACTGCAGGCTTTCTATTCCCGGAAAGTTAGCATGTTCTTGTGTTTAATACAAATCTAAATGAAAAATGTGAAATCTTGTTTGGGTAAAAAAAAGTAAAAAAACAAAACAAAAAAAAAGATACTTTTAAGTGACGCTGTAGGTAAGGGGTAAGATGTTTTCAGAAAACTGACAATGTATTGTAGAATCAGCCTAAATGTTGGCCTAAAGCCCTTTTCACACCAAAGGGTCACCTTGCAACTCCTTGGGTCAAAACGGCTGCAAGGAGTTGCATGGTGACCCTTTGGTGTGATATGGTCTATTGAATTACATGCGTTGAATCGCTTGGGTCAGCGCGGGTCAACGCGCAACAAGACATATCACACCGCAGGGTCATGCGCTAAAACAGTTTTGACCCTTTGGTGAGAAAAGGGCTTAAAGGTGCTGTCTGCACCAGAATGTAGAAATATTGTTACAAGCAGATGTCCTGCAGCCCTCCTTCCGGGCTACCATGCCTCAGGAGAGGAACATGTGGCACATCCCTCTCTATACCATGCAGAGGAGTGGAGCATGTGGCACATCCCTCTCTCAAGCATTCCAGGCTGACTGGGAGGTTCCCGGTGCGCCTCGGGGATGTTCCCAGCCCACGTTATTGTTCTTATTATTGTGCTTATTGTTTCGTTATTATGTGTGAGGGAATGTGTTTATTGGGGTCATTGTGTTTATGTGCGTTGTGTTTTATGTTGTGTGTATTTTGGCACCTAGGTTGGGCGTTTTGTGAGCTGTTTTGCAGTAGTAGTAATCATTATGCAGAATCATGTCCCATGTTTTGAAAACTTCTATGTCAGCTATTTTTGAATAGACAAAGTATGAAATAGGGCTTGATTGTATGTTAAATGTATGTTTATAATAATAATCTAAATCTGAAAAGGAACTAAAGCCATCAATCAATTGTACTAGTGTGGATTTAAAAAGTGTTTTTGTCTGTAGAATTTGTTTTCTTTTTTAAATGTGAGTGAGTAAATGTACAGTGGCCTTAAAGTGTCCACCCTGAATCTGAGAGGCCGGGTCATAAAGACCATAAAAATGGGACCCAATGCCTCCCTGCTTGGCACTCAGCATCAAGGTTTGGATTGGGGGGTGTCCAGAGGGTGTATTGTACATCAAGCTGCCTCACGCTAAAGAAACAGATGATAGGCTCCTGCCCTCATGGCCCGGCAAAGGCTTACCGTTTGCCACAATAAAAGAGGATTCCTACCAAAGACCTGAGGGCAATAATTAAGCAAGGTCGCCCTAAAGGGCACTGGCCCTTTGGAGATCTAAGGGTGGCAGCGTGGGCAGTGTCTTGAGTGTACAGGGTTTGATGAGGGCCCAAGTAGGGTCAGGCCTTCATTTTCGGGCCTGTTGAGAACTCTAGTTTTCACAGGTTCTGACATAATCGATATACTTATATTCATGACATCAAGGATCTCCATATATGGGCTTAATTGCGACAGCAGGTCGAATTTATTATGATCCCTGATTTACTGTCATCCCTGATGATGTCATGTGATGTCACGAGACCTGGGCACCATATATGGGGGCTTTACACCCATGTATGGGGATTTTTAGTGAAACACTGACTGACGGGAAATGCACAATTCCATAGAAAGTTGTGGTCATGGTTATTCTGCGATTAACCAACCCCACTGGTCAGAATAATACATGTGAGTGACGTTACGCAAGGCAGTTTTCAAAAGTTAATGCTATGCCACAGTCACATAATTAACAATAAATAATAATTACACTCGCTCATCACTGCTATGAAAATATTTCCATGAAGCTAGCTTTGCATTCTCACCTCCAATTTCTGCACATCAAGATGACCACACAATTGGTAATCTTTGTGCCGTTCAATTAATCACATTCCCACTTGACACAACACCTCGGCCATAGGTGAAGAACACAAGTGCACTTTTGTGACTCTTTTGTGATTGTGATTCTGATTGTGACATACATGTAATACAGTTCAACCTTTTCAGGCCGCGACCGACCAAAAGGATAATATTTGAACCGTGCCATGACAAGCACTTTGGAATGTACGAGTTGTAGCATTACATTTAGTTTGATTTGGTGCCACTGAAAAATACTGTGAAATATAAGTAAGCTGCGTTGTGAGCTTGTAGTTCTGCTAGTTGGTCTTAAATGTCCTTAAATTATAACTTTAGAAATTGTATGTTGGTTTGTTTCCTGTTATGTGAGAAACCAAGGTTGCACATTAAGCTAATCGTCTGTGGAACCAGCAAAACCCTCCTGGGTGCCGAGCCGACTCACAGGTTGAGTACAAGATAATATGGATAATTGGTTCTCTGACAACAGGTACAATGGGTATTGCATAACCGAGAGGCCTGTTTTCCCAAAGGACACTGCCCCGTTTCTTTGTTTTTATTAAACTAATAAAACTTTGCCAGATATCTTCCAAAACATGTTTATGTCTAATAATATTATAAGTTATCTTTTCCACTGACATGGGGACATTTCCCTAATAATATAAGTTATCTTTTCTACTGGCATGGGGACATTTCTCTAAGCCACATACCAATTTGTGGTTCATGGACAACAAGCAATTATACGCTCTGTGCGCACAATACACGTCTATGAATTTGATCTCTTTGTGTAACACAGGGGGGTTACAGGCCCAGAATCCAAGATTTAGGGTCAAGAGGTACATTTTCAGATAAAATCTGATCTACTGTATCATATTAAATACATCTGTTCTTTCCAAAACAACTCTACCTTTGCACATTCCCAAATAGTACTACTTAATACAGTAACAATGTTCCATTTGAATTGTCACCTTCACTGCAAGTATCAGGGATGTTATCATTGAACTCATGCCATCCAACTGAGGTCATGTGTTACGCACATCCAAAATGTACAGTACATCAATTTTTTTGTTCCCCCTTCATCCTTATGCCAGCACTTCCCATACAAACAAAAGTGAAAGAAGCAGATCTATAAGCTTCTGCTAGCGTGTAGTGGATGTAAGCAGGTTATGATTTTTGTGCAAAAAGTTGAACATTTCCAACAGACAACATACAAGTCCCCTTGTGAGTGCGGGGACCTTCCCGATACTGATAGCTGATAGCCATAACTTGTGTATCGATCTGATACCAGTGAGTAATTTAAACAAAAAAAGAACAGCGGTTCTCAAAAGTGGGGTCCAGGCAGGTA
>OOFJ01028893.1:0-11095 GCA_900323375.1 Benthosema glaciale
CTCTCTCTCTCACACACACCCCCTCACTCACTCACTCACACACACACACACACACACACACACACACACACACACACACACACACACACACACACACACACACACACACACACACACACACACACACACACACACACAGTTTGGACCACTACAGCCAAATGAGTGATGTGCAGACCATGGCCATGTTGTGTTGTGTGTTCAAGGCCCAAGGCTCAACTCAGGACTACTACTCCCTCTATGGACACCATACCCCACGGCCTTCACCGTTTCCTTCTTATCACTCACGTTACGTACGTAGTGTCGCCAAGTCTGCTTATTCATCCTAACATTTGGCTTGTTTTTTGAGTTGAGGGTAAAAATACAGAGTTGCGGGTTGTGTTTTTGTTTTGTTTTTTGTTGTTACCAATCAATAAACAAAACAACCATTGTAGACCTACATAGTACCGTATTTTCCAGACTATAAGGCACACCTTCAATGAATGGCCTATTTTAGAACTGTTTTCATATATAAGGCGCACCGGATTATAAGGCGCATAGAATAGACTGTGTACAACCAGTATGGATCAACCATTATAACCAATTGATCCATATATATAGTCCAGAAAATACGGTAATTATAATGATATACTGTATATGCATCTAATACTTTTTATTTCTGGGCTTGTTTTGGGTCGTTTTTGTAGGGGCAATGTGGCTTATTTCTCTAGTGAGATTTGTTTTTTTTACTTGTTTTTGGAGGTCGTGGTGAGCTTGTTTCTCCCACGGAGATGTCTTACTCATATATCCACTTTCGGCATGCATTCCCTACTTTGGGCATCATTATAGACAGAAATGTTGATCAAAAATGATCAAACACTGAGACACAACCTCAGTATCTCACACTCGCGTGACTTTAATTATCTTTTGCTTGTTATTTTCAGCCCAGCCTCACATCCAGTTCTGTGACCTCGGGTTCCTATTCTAGTACCTCAGACTCAGCCTGGAATATCGGTAAGATAGCACCAGCTCACAGTAGAAGAAAATCATTTGACATGCAGCCTAATGCACGTATAAATGGCTCCGGCTGATATGCCAGCCCTCCGTAACTCTGTTGGATGAGGGCTTGTAGATCGGCTATGGTTTAATGTTTGTTTTTCAGCCATGTTTGTTTTAATAACGCCATTAACGATGAGAAACTAATGTTTGTTTTGTCGCTAACACAAACATTATGTTGTACTTAGTTGTAATCGATGTTGCAAGATTATAAGAGCGCCCCTCACTTAGTCACTTCACACGGGTGTGATCTTTTTTTTGCTGAATGTTTGCTCCAGAATAGGGACACTGAGGTTCATGTGGTTAATAGATTACCATTACTGTCAGTAAGGAGACCTCCCTGGCAAAGGAAATGCTATAGTCCCGCTGGGACTCCCTGACAGTGTGGTGAGTTAACTAAGAACAACGAAGGTCTGTTGCTGGCATGCTTTACCTTTGTTGGTACACAGCATTCAGTATGCAGCCACTGGGTTGAAGGTTGCTGTTTCCCACTCTGTGTTTTGGTCCCTTCACGCCCTGATAAACTCCAGTGTCTCCTCAAAGGTGAATTCTTCCCCGTTTGGTTTCCCATGTGGGAGACCAGGGTTTGAATCCCTAGTGTGCAGTTACAGCTGCAATTACCAATACCATTCTGTCGGGACTCGGGAGAGAACATACACACTTCTTTAACATCTGATATTTTAATCTAGTCTTGTTAATCTTGTTGGCTGCGGTTGTGATTGTCCTTTATGATTGAGAATAGATCATGCACCCCTTCTCGTATAATTCCTGGAGGGAGGGAAGCTCACCTCTCACAATGAGCTGGGCTGTCCGCAGCACCTGCTGTTGGTTTCTCTGTTTGCAGGCTCTAAACGTAAATGGGCAACCTCCATGCTTAGCATCCCCAAATGTACAGTATGTGTGGGTTTTTTGTTTCATTAGCTTATACACATCCTGTCAGCTAAATGAAAACAGTTTCTTCAACAGGTCGAGACTCGGATCACGTGCCCCCCTGGGGAGATTCCTCTCCTGACGACTATCGCTATGCCAACCAAATGTATGCAGATCCAAGAGAACGAGAGCGGGAACAGCATGACATGAACAAGAGGTGACATTGAATGTGTGCTACACAGTAAACAGTTAACACCCCCAAGTGTTAGTTCTGGACCACTGGTTGAAAACCGCTGCTTTAAAGTAGTATAAATTATAGGGTTGTTACTTGTTATTAAAGAGACTCCTAGCAGATTTCATATTCTTACAAGATGTACAGTATCACATTAATAACACAGTTGTATTCATCCCTCAATATTGCAAGCAATGAATGTGCTCTGAATAAAGAAGTATAAAGATAATAGCACTGTGGATTTCACTGGCAAATATTCAGGAAACACATTGAAATAACTGACCAGACACAAACTACACACAATACATATATCTGTGCCTCCTTAGGTGGAAGACAATGAGTCCATCTCAAAGTCAGACAAATAGCCAAATGTCAAATTTGTTGGTTCAATTGACATTGAGCAGCCTGTCATTTCACAAATGACAGACCTGAAATCTGGTCTGCAAGTACTGTGTTATATTATGCCCAACATTGCATAGACTTACATAGACTCTTGTCTCATCATTTTGTCTCATCATTTTGTTTCGTTTTGTTTTCTTGGCCACAGGCTGTTAGACCCTGCGAACACATTACAGTTTGATGACTTTAAAAAGTGCTATGGAGAGATTCTCCACCGTTGGGGACTCAAGGACAAGCGAGCAGACGTGCTCAAGTTCGCCTCCTGCCCTCCTGAACCCCACAAGGGCGTCGGTGAGTTCATGGAGATTCTCATGCATTATGTACCATCATGATTTACCATCATTGTACCATCTAACATTGGTTCTCAATTCTTACAACCAGGGCCCCCAAATTGATATGTATTTTTCAGCACGGCGGCCCCCCTATCTGAAAATATGTTTTGCCATGGACCCGCGATAAGACATGATTTGTGTTGAAACTTAAAAGTAGCAGATTTACACGCAGATCTACACGTTGCATAGTGACTTGTTGTGAGCTTGTAGATTGCCTATTTTCAAATTGTCTTTAAGTATAAAATAACGTTAAAGTGGTTAGACTGATTTGAATGCTATATGAACTCCTTTAGCTGGGAACAACAACCAGAAATAAAGGTTGACAGACCAATCGTTTTTGAAAACAATCGTCAGTTATACCCCTACTCACACAGTGTCTGTCCAAGCAATAATCTGTCAAATGTGATGATGTAACCCAGTGTTGATTTTGACAGAAAATTTATATTTAGTCTTTTGAATAAAATTCCATTTAGTTTTAGTCATATCTTAGTCATCTGAGATATTTTACATGTCTAGTTTTAGTTGAATAAATACCATAAGATTTTATTCGTACAGTTGAATTTGTCGACTAAAATGTATTTTGGCCGGCCGTGAGGGCATTGAAATGCCTGATTTATACTCGGCTGTGTGCCGAAAATAGCAGATCTACAAGCTCACAACGTGTCAGCTATTTTCGGAGAGTGACACCTGCGCACAACCAAGCATAACATGACTTATCTTAGTTCTACTGGATGAAGTCCCTCCCTAAATGGTAAATGGTGCTTTTATAATTTATAATATATAGCGTCTTTATCCAAGGCGCTGCACATAGGGAGTAATTAAGGGTTCAGTGTCTTGCTCAAGGACACTTCGACACTAACTCCCGGGGGAGTCCGGGATCGAACTGGGGAGAACCATCCAGCAGCTCTACAGGCCACAGACTTCATAACACTCATCATAGCTTAGTTTTTATTTAGTTTTTGTCGACAAAGGTAGCCGACAAACATTTTTTTGCCACAGTCTGTATCATTTTTTATCACGTTGTCTTTAGAGTTCGGGCTGTACTGCTGTCACTGTCGCAGCCAGGCGCGGGGGACCCAGTGTGCGGTGTGCAAGCGTCTGACCTTCCAGTGCGCCATATGCCACGTGGCCGTGCGGGGCTCCTCCAACTTCTGCCTGAGCTGTGGCCACGGCGGGCACACCAGCCACATGATGGAGTGGTTCCGCTGTCAGGACCAGTGTCCGGCGGGCTGCGGCTGTCAATGTCTTCACCAGAACACATTCTGAATGACGGCCATGGGCAACCACGCCGTTTGATTGAATATTATGCAAATAAAGGAAGGACAGTGTCTAAAGCAGTTCAGAAAAAAGCAACACACACACGCACACACGTAATCGATCCATGAGTATGCATGCACACACTCCAAAGAGCAGAAGGATACCCTTCTGCCCCCACCCGTCAAGGTGGGGGTTTTGATCGATGTGTCTAATGTATGCATGCAATGTGAAGACTGAAGAGCTGAACGTTTCAGTGCTGATGTCTCTACATGCACAGCCTCTGAAAGAAGGACTGCATACTACATGCAAGTGCCTTGCATCTTTTAATGCAAGATAATTCACTTTTACAACATGCGTACGTTCTTAACTACAGGACGATATTTTTGAATGTGAGACCATTCAAAATTGTTTGTTGACATACTGTATATATTAAAAAGTTAAATAAAAATAACATTTCAATTTGTGTCCCTTTTTAGATGACTTTTAAAAATGTTAACATCATTGCCTCTAATTTAGCCTGCATCTTGTCATACCTGTTCTTCAACAAAACTACGTTTAAAAAAAAGTATGCTTTTATATTTATGTCCTTTTGGTCTATTCCTCAGCTTTCCTGCTGTCTGTCTCTCCCTCTCTTTCCCTTGAAAGCATCGCCAACAGGTGCAATTTATTATGCCTACAGGCATACAATGCTTTAATGGCAGACCACCAGAATATGACTTTCAAATGAGAACGGCCACAATCATAGTATTATTTAGTAGAACTGGATTTTTATAGTACGCTACTTTGTATGAATAGTTTGTTATTTCAAAATGTTATCATCAAAAAAATGATATCCAAAATCCCTTATGTTAAATACATTATGTAATAATAATTAAATATTCCATTACAAGCACAGCAGTAATAAGGTCAGAAGAAACCAGAAACAACACATGGCCACAGATGACCAGGACCTATCACTTCCATCTGGGTCCCAAATTCTGGCTAAAATTAGGGTAAATAGCCTTCAATTTTCCAGTCTAGTCCTGTGGAAAAGGCAAATTTATTCTTTGGCAAAGGAGTCATGACAATAAACTTTGTCTGTGACATGTTTTAGCAAGACACTTACTGCTATATATATTTTTATTTTACAAAAGCACAATTCACCTATAGCCACAGTTTCAAGTAGAGTGTTTTACATCAACAGATCCAACATCAGGTCATCTTGTCTGAGTTGTCTCTCCTCGATCAATAACTCCTTTCTCATAGTCAGGGACAGGGTTGGGCCTCCTCCAGCTCCCGCTGTGCCAGGACCACGCAGACCTCGTAAACCCTGAAGGAGGCGAAGGCTGCAGCCACTAGGCAGGACGCACCCAGGATCAACCACCAGTTAAAGAAGCCAAACGAGGCTCCCTGCAGAGGAGCAACACAGTCCACTTGTGTAAAAAGACATATGCCTACTCAGCATAAAACACAGCTAGTAGTCTGATTTATGGTATAGCGTACTGTAGGAGTGCGATGCCATGATATGCAATGCAGTTGCGTGTCACAGAATAAGAGCTGGTAATTCAATATGGATGAAACATTGGAATTAATTAAATCTTTCACAATAACAACTCTACAAAACTAAAGTATGGTATAACTTTAACGAGAGAAAATGTTTTCCCTTTCAATAGTAACTGTTGTTGATGTGCCCTTGAACAAGACAGTGGCAGCTCCAATGTGTCAATTCTGGTTACCTTCACAATGGAGAAGAGTCCAAAACACACCATTAAAATCATGGAGATGATCTGGACACAGATTGGAGGGCTAGAGTCATCAGCCATGGTTGGTCAGTGTGTCAGTCAATCAATGTCAGTCTCTATTTTTCTTCCTACCTATCCACTTGCCTACTGTATGTGTCTTTCTAAATAACAAAATGACTGATGTCTTTCTAACTAACTGTCTGACTGTTTCAATCTCCTAATCTAACCATTCATGTTGTGGCGGTATAGCCTGCAGATGTTGAAGTTTGTTGAAAATGTATTATGGTCACAGAACCAAGGTTATACTCGTTAAAACATTACCGACAATGATGATGACAGGTTGTAAGGGTTTTGTAGGTTAGGGTGTACCTGGATGCAGGTGTTGAATGGTCATGGAGGATTATACTGTAGATGCAGTTGTACATTTTGAGGCTGTAGTTAAGGGTTAGTTTTATAGTGTTTCTTTTTCAGATTAGAGATGGAGTGTGTCATAGGCATTACAGTGCATAGTCTTTCTTGCAGATTTTGGTTGCAGTCATTTAAAGTTAGGTTTTTAAGCTTAAACTATTAGAAGGGCTAAAGTTATACAGTAGATGGTTATCATAATTGGATAGATTTGGTACCTGAAGAGCCAAAATTGCAATGCTTCTAGGCATGCAGAGTGATACCGTACTGATACGTTTCGACTGTTACTAATTATTTGGTCTCCCTGACATTTTTGGATAAATGGACATCTTTGGCGAGAGATGCATGCTGTAGTATAAAAATGTCTCTCTGTTTTTTTCAAATTTCACTAACTGCTGATCAGTATTTTAACTTCTTGTCCACATTACAGTCACTAAAGATAGTCTCTTATTCACCCAGTTACAGTCAGACCTTTCAAATGATTTGCACTATTAGTCATTCAGGCTCTCTGGACAAGCCCCTTGTCTGCAAAAAAAAAAGGGGGGGGGGGGGGTAAATTATGTTTTCCATCTACAATTACAGCATTTATTGATTTCAGCCATTATACATCTGAACTGTCCCAGCCTTCAGTGTAATTGATTGAATATCATTCACACTCGCAATGGCTTTTAAGAAGCTTAATATTATGTGAGTGGTGTGACATTGATGAAGCTGAAACAGTTCATTCTTATCATGTTTTTGTTTTCTAATATATTTTAAATAAATGTGAAAGGAAAAACAGGTGTTATTACAAAATAGTGAATTAGAAATATATTGCCGTGATTTCTATTCAATGTTGCAGCATTATTAATTACTAACTAATTAAGAGATAAACCTATTGAACTGCTCATGTAAAAAAGCAAAGCAGATGTGTAAATGAATAAATAACAAGTTGCTACTATACCGCACCTAGATCCAACATTACTTCATACAGGCATATCCATATAGTGCTTGTTTGGTGCAAATAGTAATGTCACTGGCGGAATAATCCATTGTAAAATGAAAAGTTGAAAAAAGGTGCAAAAGAGGACATTTTGAAATAGAAACCAAATATCTATTCTGATTTCTTCTGTGCAAGCAGGCAAGAAGTAAAATATCCACAAACAACCAAGGCAGGTAGAATGAGTCTTTGAGGTGAACTGTGTTCACTTTAATAGGGTTTATATAGAGTGTGTTGAGAGCATCTAATCCACAGTAAATCTAAATACTCTGCCCCATCTTACCTGGTGATTTAATCAATTACCCTCTTGGCTAAGAACACTATTGTCAGTGCATAAAATGGGACCTTGCTTTTTGCTTATTCTACAGAGAGACACATTTCTCAAACTATGACAAACTATATTGTGGACCCCAGGAAGACTAGCGGTGCTTTAGGGCACAGCTAGTCCTACCAAATTAACCCATGAAACCATATATTCAACTAAGTTTGGGAAGAGAAAAGTAGCTAGTGGGTAGTTCTAAATTCAATCACCATTTCCATCCTCGAGCAGGCCTGCAACACATTCATAATAAGATCCTTTTGCAGGACAATTCTACATGATGACAGCTCCAATGACAGATCCACTTTATTCTAATCTGTTCTAAGTGTGATGAGAATTCAAGAACTTTGGTGGATTAGAGTGTGTGTGTGTGTGTGTGTGTGTGTGTGTGTGTGTGTGTGTGTGTGTGTGTGCGCGCGTGGGTGCGTGTGTGTGTTACACATTACACACAACCAAAAGTGGTTATGTGTTTGTGTGTTGTTTGTCTACTGTCCAGGCAATCAGAGAGTGCAGTCTGAGTCGCTATAGCCTAAGCTCAATGAAAAGTAATCCATGCCAGAAAGAGGGGCCTTTCTCCTCATGTCCTTTCCAACATTCAGCTTCCTTTGTGTAAAATAAATGGGCAAAAGACTAAAGTAAGTACACATTCAATCTGTTATTTTGCACACTTTTGTGTGAAACGTTTGATTGATTGAATAGGCCTACTTTATTAAGACAGAAATGCGAACAGCAACAGCAGTAGCCTACAGTCTAGCCCTGAGTTTTACAGTCAGACACCCGAGCTAAAAAGTATCACACAAAAAAGTAAAAAAAAAAAAAAAAAAATCATGGGGACTATAGCCTAGTTATTTCCATTGTGATCCTGTGTATTAATAAATAATAGTACGACACAAGTAAGTACTACCGGTACATTATTGCCAGGTCCAGACAGCAGCTCTGGACCACGGCTAATACAATAAGTATATATCTGCAGAGAATGCATTTCAATCGAGACTTTGGGTTCGAAATCTTGGGAAGAGAGCAAAGCATTTCATGCATTCTCCAGGAGATGGTGCTGTTGACGATGCCAAACATACACCATTGCCTGCTTAATCACAGTAGTAGTAAACAACCCCACCTCGTTATAAAGCGAAAATAACAATTAAACTTGTTAATATCCAAAAGTATTCCAAAGAGGAAGACTATAGGTATGTAGGATAACTAGAACACTACACTGTGTGTGTTTTGTTGTAGCAAATAGTCTGTTATTCGTTATTCATTGCCTGGAAGGGTAAACTAGTAGATCCGAGGTGCTTTCACGGCACAGTCAAATCGGGATATTTCCGTTCTGAAAGTTAAGACTTTTTATTTTTATTTTAGTAACAAAATGTTAGACACGTGTAGGTGGGTGATACGGCAATATTTACTAACTAATTCATAATTCAGCATTTTCGATTGAGTTCGAAATCAAATGATCCCAAATGGAAACAAACAAGCCGATTATAGCCTTTCTTGTTAAAAAAAAATAATCCTCTAGCAAAACTTGTATTGGAACTGTATTTCCTTCCCCCGTGCTTCTCTTTGCAAACTCACTGCTGAAATGAAGTATTCAATCAATCCCAAAGTTCGCCAATTCAAATAGCTTAACAGGTCAAACCACCAAGCCAATTTCACGATGAAAATGTGCGTGGTGGTGCATGGTTCTACTGGTTTTATACAAGTCAGTCTGGTTGACCCAACCACGGCTAACATGTTTCTCTCATGTTTGCATCACCAACATCCCAGTTACATTGAACGCATCACCCCCCACTCCAGGAGCGTAGAGAGAGAGAGAGAGAGAGAGAGAGAGAGAGAGAGAGAGAGTCAGTCCTGAGGAATGTTGTGTCTTTAGAACTGTACTTGTCGACGCAGGTCTACGTGTGTGTGACTGACTGGATGTGGATGTGTTTTTTATTGCTTCTTGAGGTAAGCACAGACAGTATTGAATTATTGGCATTGTAGTATAACTACTCGCAGTTTACTCTAAGGCTATAAGGGGGTTTTAAGCCCATGGTCTACACACGGCGCCTGTTTCAATAGTACATTACTTACTTTTTCCCCCCGTGTCGCATAGATATAACCTGTGAAGCTGCGTTTTGACGTGAACGTGATCGTAACGTTGCTTTTGTTGTTTGCTGCCTGTTTTGTTGGATTGGAAACATTGAGCCTATCCTTTAGTGCTTATAGCCTATTCGTATGTATGGGCGACCTACGGCTGGATTTACATAATGTGTGAGTGTGACATCAAAAACAGGCATTTACTTTTAATACACTTTCCACTCCAGGTTCTGTTCATATTCCATTCTCTTTATGGCAAGTGCATGGCTATGATTTAAAGGTCGGGGAATCGGGGACGGCCCGGCGGGGGTTCTGTTCTAAACGAAACATCATATTCAGGAGGTCAGAATTAAATGTCCTAAAAATAAAAATCACAGGTAATAAATATGTTGGATATAAAAATCTAAACGCATACTAAGGCTAAACCTTCATAGGGGGTTGTGTTGAAGTCTTGTGACTAATATAAAGTTGCTTAACTCTGGTGTAAAAGAGCATCTGTGCACAGTAAAGGTTCCCTGGATTACACAGATTAAACTAGAAAAAAAAAGATCCTCAGAGCACAAGTCTGCGCCAGGCCAGTTATTATGGGCCAGCAACAATACAATGATGATGAAAAGCCTTACTAACAGACATTCCCTACATTAATGTAATTGATTCACAAAGTGATAATAGTGATTGTAACACAGGTCTGATTAATGTTACAGTATCAGGCAACCAAACTGGAGGTTTACAGGATGTGTCTACTCTGTATCAATTTGGAGCCAAAATTATGTTGACAACCAACATCATTAACATAATTCCCTGACAGACAGACTGTCCATAAGTATGTGGCACAGTTTTACTTGTAAGGATTTAAGGAATCCATGGGAAATGCATGGTGGCCCTATCAGGCCAATGTGGCAAACGTAAGATTTTTTAAATTGACCTCCAAGTAGTATACAGGTATGCGCACAGTTTTGAGCTGATTGATCTAACGGTGCCTGAGATTAACTGTACACAGACGGACGGGCGAAAACATATAGGGGCTCCATTTTCACACGCTAAGGCCCTTATCCCTAACTTCTTTGCCAAGTTATTTTACTATTTTGAAAACATTTTTGAATAGTTCAAGTAGCCAATCTACATTGACAGGTTGTGAGCTTTTAGGCTGGCTAGTTGAACTATTCAAAAATGTTTTCGAAATAGTAAAATAAGAAGTTAGGGATAAGGGGTTTAGTGTGTCATGAAAATGGAGCCCATAGTCTCGCGGCCAAACCTTGGGCCTCGCGGAGACAACTAAAACTAGTCTAAACTGAACTATAGTATTGTTTCTATTTCTAAAACTCAATCCTGTACAGACCTGAATTCTGAAAGAGGATTAGGTTTTGTTTTCAATCAGTACAGTGGAAACTCTCTCTCTCTCTCTCTCTCTCTCTCTCTCTCTCTCTCTCTCTCATTAATGCATTGTTAGTTCTACTGTTAAGATTAATTAAT
>OOFJ01028908.1:6608-17374 GCA_900323375.1 Benthosema glaciale
GTGTGTGTGCACCCGCATGTGTGCTTCTACACTGCCCTCCTTGAGTGACCCAGAGGGCACTAGGCCTAAGGCCATCCTTTTGTACCTTCCAATTCTTATGACCCCGACCCCACCTCCCCTGACACACGCACACACACACTCATTTTACAGAAGGAACGTTTGTTTCACATGCAACGTGAAACAACAGTATTTCTTTCTACCCAGGGTTAGATTTGTTGGGAGGTAGGGATTTGGATATCCCCCCTCTGATCATGCATTTGTTATGGCCAGTGCTGATGGTTTTTATCCCCGTTTCCAGTCTAGTAAACACATGCATGTCCTTTTGGGAAACAGTCTCATATGTTCGATATCCGTGTTTGATAATATCACACTTTAATTCAAAATGAATGCTAATTAAATTAACTCTCTAGCATGCCTATTAGGCAAAATGTTTCTACATAATGTGTCAAAATGTTAGCATGTCAGCTTTCAAAATGAAAAAATTACCCAAAAAATGGTAATGCAACGTGCGTTGACCTTGTAGATCGGCTCTTTTTCCGCTATTATTCAAATTAGTATCTGGCTAGTGGTTAAGAAGAACGTTCTTTTTGTTTTGTTTGGCTTTAGTTTATTTAACTAATCATACCCTGCTTGTACCTGCTCTCCACAGCGGTGATATTCATAATGTGTCGAGGCATGCAGCTGTACCTGCTCTCCACAGCGGTGATATTCATAATGTGTCGAGGCATGCAGCTGTGAGCTCCAACATGGCCATTCTTGATTGCTCTTGTTGGACCCGGCGTCTCCCTCTGCCTGTCATCACTGCTAATTAGGATTGAAGTCATGCTCCATTTTATAACCCGTAGCAATGATTTGTTATTATGGGCCACTATTTATATACGGGGCAGCTATTTATTGATCATAAACATAAACAGACTTTTTTTTCCTTCTGTTCGTGGCTTTATTTCTATGTTTACTCTGCATTATCTGCATTCATTATAATTATTGAACTTCTTAAAATCAACTTTCAAACTTTTCTTCATACAATTGGTCCTCATGTACAGGTATTCACATTATATGGCACAATGTCCATCTAAGAAAGAAAAAATAACCTGTTTTGTCTATGATTCTACCTGTATCACCAAAGAGCACGAAAAACATTATCACCCTTTGCTTAAACATTATGTTGTAATCCATGTTGTAAGATGATAAGAGCGCCCCTCACTTCACACGGGTGTGATTTTTGCTTACGTTACATACGTTACTACATGATGAGGTGGCAGCCAAGAATCTGTCTCCTTTCTTCTATAAATTATCAGGTGCCGTTTACAATTTACAATTTAGGCATTTAGCAGACACTCTTAATCCAGAGCGACTTACAATAAGCAAGAACAAAAGAGCATGGCAGTACATATAATGAAACTATGTTTACATAAAAATGCTATAAGTCTACATAAACTGCTATCTAAGTTTACATAAAATGCTATCTAAGTTACATAAGTGGAGCCTTTGCATACACCTGTAGGAGGTCGAGTGCTATGGGCTAAGATGGAGACTGAAGAGGTGCATTTTCAGACTACGGCGGAAGCCTGGGTTCTGATTGTATTGGGAAGTGCATTCCATAGTTTTGGAGCCAGAGTTTGAGCATGTGAGAATTTGTGCTGGTTGAAGATCAAGCGAGCTGCGGCATTTTGGATCAATTGGAGAGGCTTAAGTGCGCATGCTGGTAGTGTCTCTTGTGAAGTTGTTTACACATTGGTTACAGTTGTACTGTTTCTGCTCTTTATCCATCCTGGCTTGTTTCTTGTATTAAACATAATTGGCCACGTGACTTCTTATGTTTTCTGACCTAAACAAACATTAAAGTTCATAGACTTGGCTGGTAAAGATTTACGTCATGAATGCTGTAAACCAAGCGTGGGCAAATCTGATGATGGAGAGGGCCACTATACTTCATTCCAGAGGGCCACATTGCATATTACTGTCGTAGCAAAAATAGACAATCTACAATCTCAAAACGAATCACACTGCGACACATTATGTGCATATTTCAAAAATGAAAAGGGGACACCTTTCACCTCAGAGCAGCTGACAATGTACTAGTAGTGGGTTTGTCTTTTTCGTTCGTCTCTTCTACCCATAACTCTTCAGGGGATGTCGGGTGGGTAGGTTCGTACTCAGTTTGTGTGTGTGGGTATGAGTGGCTTTCCAGGTTATTTGACACAGAGGAGACCTCCCACATTGGACACAAACTCTTCCAAGCTCTTGAGGAAGGCAATTTTCTGCTTGCGGTCAATGGTGGGCGGGCTGCAGCTGGCCGTCAGTTTGTTGAAGGCATCGGCCAGGCGCTGGTAAATGACAGCATCTCCCTGGGAAGCCAGCAGAGTCTCCACCAGTTCATAGTACTGGGCTTGATGCAGGCACACCAGTGTATATAGGGCTTCCCCGGCGGACACCGTCATCTCTGTGTTGTGTTTCTGCAACAGATGCATATCAAACACCAACTTGAGGAAGTGCTGTGTGGCGACAAAGAGGGGCGTGTCTTTCTCCTGTGTTTTGGCACACTGCTTTGCCAGCGGAGAGACGGCTTCTAGACACAGCTGGCTGACCTCCGAACCCATCACTGTCATTCCCAGCTCTAGGGAGAACATGAGGCTCTTGAAGAGGTCTTCGGGGAGTTGAGGAATCTTCTTGGGAAAGCTCTCACAGATGAAGGTGATGAGCTTGTAGTACTGGTTACACAGGGAGGGGAACTTGAGAAGATTCTGAGACATGATAGGAAGAATAATGCTGACACCGTACAGAACAACGTCTGACGCCAGCACAGTACGATTGGAGGCCGGCATGCCCTGCCCCTGACTTTGGAACGCGCTGTCGTTGTCGCCAAAGTCAATGAACTCTTTGGACAGCAGGTTGTTGAGCAGCTCCATGATCAGCAGAAGGTCCTCATACTGGTCCTCCTCCTCAGCTGTGGCGTCCGTCCGCTTTCTGCCTAGGTTATTTTTAGAGTAGACCTGCAACAGCGTCAGGCACACTTCATACAGCTTCATAGAATTGCTCTCACTCAGGTAACAGATCTGTTTGTGAGCCACCTCCACAAACACCTTGATGATGAGGTTGATGGTCTCTGGATTGCCATGGTACACCTCCATGAGGCTGATGGAGTTGGACAGGAAGTCCATGAGGAAGGAGAAGAGCAGGGCCACATTGTCAATCTGCGTTGCTTCCGTGATGCCACACAGGGACTCCAACGTGGCCATAATCTCCTGCTTGACGTCCCCCTCCTGGCTGATCTGGGCAAAGTTCTCCCGATTGATCAGGTTCAGGAAGCGCTGCTGTAGAGGGTGCATCACCTCAGCCCAGTATTGCTGCTTTTTGTCAGAATCCATGTGTGCGTTTCCTCCCAGAACCAGAACCTTCATAAGGGTTCTTTGGACTGAGCTGGACAACAGGTGGAAGGGAGGGCTGTGGCTGGAAAACCGCTTTGCCAGGTTCCACCAGTTCTCACACTGAACTACCATGTTGGCGCTCTCCCTCTTCCCAACCAGTGTGACTAGTAGCTCCACTGTGTAGTCGGTCAACTCTGTCTCTGCACTCCACACAGACAGGTTGTTGATCACCTTCTCCAACAGGTATCCCACAATCCACTGGGCTCCCTCTGTCTCCACGCCAAAGGTCATGCTCAGGGGGGTACTGATCTGTTTGTAGATCTTCTCGTCCACCAGGAGGTAGGTCTTAGCCCACCGTTGAAGGAACCACACAATGTCTTTGCCCATCTGAGGACTGAGCAGCTCTGTCAGGCTGGCTCGGGTCGCCCTAGACTCCACCTCGGATATCCTCAACACGGCAGACAGTAGCCTGATAACCGAGTCGGTGCGGTTGAAGCCAGGGATGCAGGAGGCCTTCTCACCCGGCGAGACCAGGATCTGCAGGCTGGTATTGATGTCCACCTCCGTTGAATGCTTGATAGAGAGCTCCATCACCTCTGTGGGTATCAGGGGGGTCTCACCCTGGGAGTCATCCGCTAATACATAACCCGAGACCAGTATAAGCCAGTGGATATCTTCATAAAGGTTGTCCATGACTTTGCGGTCCTCTGAGCCGAGGTCAGGGGAGGCCATGAGATGCTGCTGGGTCCTCTGCAGCTGGCCATGGAGTCGTGTCACTCTGTCCTCCAGCAAACTGATAAGTAGAGGTATACAGCGGTCAGCAGCCACACGTCCCAACATGCCGATGCTGGCTAGCTGGTCAGAGAACAGCTCCCTGTCATCCTCCTGCAGCTCGTTAATGTTCTCCTCAGCACATGATGACACATCATTCATTGACAGGTTGCGCGTGCCATCAGGTGCAGATAGGTGGCACTCGATGTAGGAGTTAAACACCTGGACGGCCGGCTGGACGAAGCAGCCTCGGGGGAAATAGTCTTGGTCTTGTACCAGGGTCAGCCATGACACCAACAGCTTGTTATAGGCATCCATGAAAGTGGCGTCGTCTTTATGTAGAGCCTCCTCTAGTGCGGCATTGCGTCCAAAAGAGCATGTGAGAAACATCAGACAGTTGATGAAGGAGGTGAAAAGCTCGCTGGGCAGGGTGTTCATGATGCTGCGAGTGAACGTGGCGATCATGTTGGAGATAATGTTGGAGATTCCAACCGATTCTGAGTCCTTGATCTCGATCCCATTGATCATGTTAAGCAGACCCTCCACCAAGTGGGCGAGATATGAGATCTGGGTGTTCTCGTCTGGGAAAATGGGCCCGTGCATGGAGGCCAGCTGGGCCAGGCACTGTAATGATTCATGTGCCATGCCTCTGTCCTCGCGGACCTTCCTATGTAGTGTGAAGAAAAGGTCCATGACGCGTTTGTCTAGCAAAGCTTCCCTCCACAACTCTGTGGGCTTGAGCATCACATTTGGAGTGGAGTCGAACATAGCGATGTAGTGGTGCCCCAGAGTGGGCTGCAGGAAGTTCCAGCTGAGGACCTGATTGGCCAGGGCCAGGTAGCGCTGGAACACAGAGGACATCTGGGTGTTGAGGTTCTCCCTGCGGCTAAACTCCTGCAGCACCTCCATGGTCAGAACAAAGATCTGAGGCAGATCCTCCTCTTGAAAGAGTCTCTTGCAGGAGCCATGGAACTCCAAGCTAAGACCGATGCTGCTGGTCTTGCTGGAGCTTGAGAACTCACTAAGAAGAGCGTTCAGGATGGAGCAGGCCAGTGTCTGCACTATGGGGTTCCCGCTGCTGATCAGCTGTCCCACCTCGTGGAAGATGCTCTTACAGTTCATGGACTTGTCCAAGGAGCCTCTTTTTACAATGACCGCCACCGCCAACAAGATCTGCTCACGTACATACTTTTGTAGGTTTGGTCTCTGTAAGATGTAGGTGAGGAGGAATGTTCGTAGTGACTCAATGCTGTTTTTCTCCAACAAGATCCATTCTCTGATTACAGCCTCCATGATGGCTGTAGTAGCCTGGAACAACACATAGTCCACCTGACTGGTCTCTAGGATATGTTTGCAGACAGCAAAGGGTGATTGTGACTTCCTGAAGGAGAGGAATATGTGCTCGGCACGCTGCCTCTGTTCTGCACTGACAAAGGACGGCGGGGCCGTTAAAACTTTGGCAGCACTTTCCAGCTGTGAGATCACTTCTGGTGCGCAAACGGCCGCCATGATCCCTGTCTCTCGTCAATGATGCGCCATGCGAGACTCTTAGAAATTATAATTAGATAATCACAATTCCTTTCCTACACAATAACCATTTGAAGACTACTGCGTGGCACGGGTATTTCCACATTCTCCCCCGGCTGGGGTTGCTATAGCGATCTATTAGCCATATTAGGGAGATCAAGAGGCATCTGCTTCACTGATTGGTCAAATTAGCCCGTCGACTTCCTGGCAGGCTAAGTCCATGAAATTTTGTGTGTCCATCAGTGATGGATGATGTCATACGTTAACTCACTATATATAAAACAGTAACTCATAAGATAATGTAAGGTGACAGACGCAAATATCTTTGTACCAATCTCAAGCTTCTTGAATAGTCTGTCGTTCTCTTAAAACAGGCAATGTGCCAGGTAGCGGTGGCTCAGGACATCAATACTCTTATTCAATCAAGCATGTCTGACATCCACCAAAACACCCTTATTCAAACGTGTAGTTCCAATGTCCAAACCATTGTACACAACACAGCTCAGATCAAGGCAATGGTGAACCAACTGGGGACTGAACAGGACACTAGTGAACTTCAGGATCGGCTGCGTCTGATAAAACAACACAACAACCAACTGGCAAAACAAACAAACAAACACCTGCAAGACTTGAAAGACTCAATTACTTTCTCCTTACCGCCGTCGGAACAGAGGCGGCAGAAGATCCAGAGGGAGCGTCTGATGGACCAATTCTCCACAGCACTCCACAGCTTCCAGGCCATGCAACGCTGTGCAGCCGAGAAGGAAAAGGAGTCTGTCGCCCGAGCGAGGGCCGGATTCCTCCTGTCAGCTGAAGATAAAGACGTTGCTCCCAGTGGACATCTTATGTCTTTTTACAACCAAGAGGAGGACGGTGGTGAGACCAGCATGCAGGAAGCCGCCATCACAGACAAAGACCTGGAGCGTATTAAGGGGCGAGAGGCCAACCTAAGGCAGCTGGAGTCTGACGTAATGGATGTAAACTACATCTTCAAGGACTTGGCGCTAATGGTCCACGATCAGGGAGAGATGATGGACAACATTGAAGCAAACGTAGAGAACGCTCAGGTTCACGTGGAACTGGGGACGGAGCATCTGAGGAGAGCGGCTGGCTACGAGAAGAAGTCCCGTAAGAAGAAGTTCATTTTAGCATTAGTTGTTTCCTTCATGCTCGTCATAGTTGGCATCATCTTGTTTGCGTCTTGAAGGAAGGGAAAAGAAGCCCATGAGAGCTTGAGAATACCCGTCTATTATACCACTGTTTCTCAACTCAACGCCACCAGTGTTCCATTTGTACACTCAAATTAAATTAACATCCCATATAATCCCCCAAAAATGAGGGTTCTTGAGAATCACTGGAGTCTGGACACAGGACGTGTCACAGGACGTGTACACAAAAGCTTACGCTTTTGTGTATCGTCAAACGTTCAACAAACGTTCAACAAACGTTCAACATTATATGTAGCCATTATCCGGCCAATCAGAATTTGCGTCCTCATCTTTGTCACACAAACACAAAAAATTGTCCATTCATTGGACAATTATTAATTTACGTCATATTTGGCAGACATTTGACCTAAATTCTCCTTTTATTGTCAATGGCAAATATTGAGACATGTGGGGTCAAGCTGTATAGAGGCCTCAACAACTAGAACAGTGCAATTACAGATATTGCAAGTGTGGTTGCAATTTCCCTCGGGCAGCTCACTATACAGTATGATGATGTATTACCCACATTATTTGGAATAAAGTGGGGCAATATAGTCTGGTTGCCTACTGCAACCACACTAATATACAAGAGGGCGTCTGGCATGAAGCTACAAACATATATTTTCTACATTGCCTGGTCTACAAGCTCACATGTATAAAATAAAGAAAGAGATATTAAAGAAGAAAATATAAACAATGTAAAGAATATTATAATTGTTTGTACTAGACCTCGGGAACAATGCCAAAGTTGGGACCTACCCATTGTACCATCTCTCATGTCAGAGTACCTCTTGTACCCCAGCTGTCTGTCCCTTGTATGTCAGAGTACCTCTTGTACCCCAGCTGTCTGTCCCTTGTATGTCAGAGTACCTCTTGTACCCCAGCTGTCTGTCCCTTGTATGCTAGTCTTGTGTAGCCAGACAACTATTCCACAATCTCTGAAAGGGTATGGAACTACAACGCCTGAAATCCAAGTAATCTGCCCGTTCACAAAAATATTATTTTCTGGACAACCAATCAGATCTCCTTATATGCCTATTTGCAGGCACATTGATTGAATTCAGTTAATTCAGTTTTGTCAGAAATTGTGTAGATTACATAAAATATGTTTTTTCATGGATTGGTCTCACCTGCAACCAACCCCTAAGCGTATTGAATTATATCTTCCACATTTCCAATAGATATGTGAGGAGTAGTTTCCCCTTATTTGCCTTACGTTACTAATAGCCTAGCCTAGCTCTCTGTCTTCCAGCCCTCATTGTTTTAAGATGTTATGTTACCTCTTAAAAACATGGTCTTGACCCGCATCGTTTATTTGCAATACTTGCAGGCCCGTTTCTAAGTGGGCTGACATATCTGGGACTGCCTTGCAGTGGTTTACATCATACTTAAGTAAAATGGTTTCTGAGGCTACATCATACTTGACAAATCATAGTTGTTTTGTGTGTGTCAATGAACATAGGGCTGGGCAATATGACTTCAAAACCTAAAACATGGCAAAGGTTTTAATAAGTGATTTGAAGTCATATTGCCATTAATGTGATACCTGCTAAAGTAGTGAAAATAGCTGGATCCACAAGCTCACATTGTGATGCATTGTGCTATGTTCACTATTTTTGAAAATGTACTCTTAACTTAAACTTAAATTCTTATATATTTAATAAATGTAGAATATATACTTACATTCTGGCAACATGTTTTTATCGGTGGGTGTCTAATGTATATTGACAAGATTTCCAGATTTAACAGGTTTTTATAAATGTGCGATACATTGTTAACCAATTAAGAAAATCATAAATAAATGCATACATGCATGGATAATATACATACTGTGGGATGTATAGGCAACAGGCCGCCAGGTGAGCAATATAGCCCAGAAAGCCTGTGGGGCCAAGAAGACCACACCCGCTTGGCTGTGGGTACTACCCAGAGTCTGTAACAATAAACAGCCATGGCCAGACCTCGACAACTAACTGCCTTGGGTTTTGGTGTTTGCTCAGTGTCCACAATACATGTATAAATATATACGCAGGCACGCACGCGCGCACACAAGCACCCACACACACACACATACAGCGCTACATCAATTCTTAGTACCCATAGGAGCCCAAACCAAAGTTTCAGAAACATTCTAATAACTTTTTAAACATCAATTCCCAACCTAATCAGTTATGATTTGGGCTGCTGTTTGTCTGTATAATACGCACAGGGAGATTGAAATGCTTGTTTGTGTTTCCTCTCTTTCTCTCCCTCTCCTCCGTCGCTGTTTTGTTCGATACGGTTGAGGGGTGTAAGACTCATTTGGCGCAAATTGATCCAGCAGTTGGCGAGCTAGCGTAGCTAACAACACGGTCGACCTGGCGAACGGTCTCCCCTGCTTTATTTGGGCATTGATTTGCTCATGAGAGGAAAGTAAAAAAGATTGTGCCCCTCGTTAAGGAAGACGATGGGTGGGCGACCGAGGGTGGGGGGGCGAGAGAGAGAGAGAGAGATAGCATTGTCAGTGGTTATTATAATGTGGCTGTCTGTGTATTCAGCCAAGCAGTTAAAGACCTTGGAGAGTAAACAGAAAGTTGAAAATAACTGTAAATAAACCAAGGAGCAACAGAGTCACAAAAGCACACAAGTCACAACTTTCAACGTTGCACACGGCTCACCTCTCCACTTAACAAGGCAGCCATCCGGACATAATGACATGCGCAGCATACTGTAGGTCTGCCACCTTGAAAGTGTCTGTCTGTGGGTTTTTTATAAACTATCCAGTCCTATATTTTGCGTTGATCAGAGCAATGGTCACTTAGTTACGGCTATTTGAAATGTTAAGCACTGCTGTAATGCTGATGTAGTGCCCCATATATGTGTGCAATTTAAGCCCCACCCACCCCACTGTCTGGCAAGCTGTGCTTCTCACCCATTGAGGTACATGTTCTTCAAAATGTCTTCTAATTCTAGTCAACAAGGCCTGCAGTAGGCTATGCACTTCATAAATGTCCATGACATTATTTCAATAAACTAGCAATACGAGGAAATGTTAGAGGGATAAACAGTATCCAACGCAATCAACTTGAACGTCCGGCAGGGGTTTTCGCAGTAACACTACAGTGATTAGTATTATTACCATCACCTGGATGGGTCAGTCGTGTAACTTTCCTGATGTTAAGCTGTGTATGTGTTCAACAACATAGCCATGCAAAATAATTGACAGTGCATTGACAGCTATGAGGTGATGGAAGCTTCATGCCCAGCTTAGCAGCTGTTGCTAAACTATTTGCATTGGCTTTGGATAATCACTTTTGTGGTGGGGTTTATGGATGTGTCCATTGTTGTGGCAAACCCCTGAACAGTGTTTGTGTGTTGTTTGCTACGGATCGGAGCAACAGTGCGCCTCGTAGGTCTGCATGTTACTTTTGTGACATACTGTACACCCACCACCGACCAACCGTCGGTTCCCTCTAGACAATTTTAATATAGGCTGTTGAACCAATGAAAAGTATTAACAACAGTATTAAAACAGCTTCTCTAGAACCATGAGGAACAATTGGTTCATCATCAGGAACATGTTCATGAGGAACATGAAGAACCACTTCACTAATTACAATGGTTCTTGTGCTTCGTGGAACTGTGGAATTATAGCCTTTCTAAGAACCATTGAAGAGGCATTCTTTTTCAGTGTGTTCAGACAGTTCAACCCTTTCACAATCCACTTCACATCCATCTTTCTCACCAATCTAGCAAGAAGGCTTCATTTGAACCCATAGGGGGCACTGTTGGACTACAGGTAACAGTGCCCAGCCAGAGGGACATGTGTGTGTGTTACTTACACACACACACACACACACACACACACACACACACACACACACACACACACACTATTATATACTTGTGAGAC
>OOFJ01028915.1:0-15058 GCA_900323375.1 Benthosema glaciale
ACACACACACACACACACACACACACACACACACACACACACACACACATCCACACACCGGTGGCGGAGGAAACCGCACAAGGCGCCAACCAACCTGCGCGTCGGGGAGCAATTAGGGGTTCAGCCGTCCTGCTGAATGACTGTACATGCTGTGCTTCCTTTCGCTTCTGTAATTATTGCCGCGTCTACACACTGCCAGCCTGTCCCTCCCCGTGTTAATTAGGTGGTAACGCGACGACAACTCCATTCGTCTTATCGGAGCACGTTTTCAGAATGCACGTATAGAGTATATCTGAGCCCGAGCGAGGCTGACCTTTTGGGTTGTCTCTGGTGCGTCGCGTCCGTTCCCCCGGGGCTACAATAGTCCAGTCGACCAATTTATAACACCGGCCATTGTTATTCCAAAATCGAGTGCACGACACGCACAACACAGTCGTTTGGTGGTTCTGTCTCCTTTATATGCATGAGTTCTCACCTCGGCGAACCCATTTCTGAGCAGTGGCAGCGAGAACGTGTACATGCTGGCAACGTGTTGAGCCGCATCCTAAATAAAGATGCAGCCTCTCTCTCTCTCTCTCTGTCTCTCTCTCTCTCTCCCCCCCTTGGCGCTTGTTTTTTCATCTGGCACACACGCACGCACACAGGGATGTTTCTTGTAAGGGCGGCGCGCCACTATGGGCCTTTGTTTTACTTGCCTGGATTCGAACCGACGTGTTCTCAGTGGTGGAAAGTAACTAAGTACAAACATTCACTTAAGTAGTGTCCTGAAGTATGAAGAGGTATTTGTGCTTTACTTAAGTGTGTCCAATTTTCAGATTTTTTTTTTTGGCTACTTCTACTCCACAACATCTCAGATTCAACTAGAGAAAGTGCCCTTGTGGGCACAGGTCTCCACCAGGATAGTATGTGATGTTTGGCAAAATGTTTAGAAGTAATATAAACATCACATGACTATGGAGACCGTGTGTAGCGATCTGCCTTTAATTTGGATAAAATGTGAAGGAGTAATATTAGAAAATGTGTTTTACAAATGTCGGCCTCCTGGTGGCGCTATAAAGAGCAGTGACATTTTTCTGGCAAAGATTTTTCCTTGGCCTCTAGGGAGTGTACATACAAGGTTTTACCCAGATGGTACAGTTATAGGTAAAAACACTAATCGGCCAGTTGTAGCGCCACCATGAGGCTGAGTTGATAAAAATCATGTGGCATTAGTTCCTCTGCCTACTGGGAATGTGCATGCAAAGTTCGCATTCAGACGAGGCGTTCATAATTTGCAGCATTTTGTTTGAAACGGAGCACTCCAAAGAAAAGAGGGTTTTCTTTTGTTACTGTTTTTGTTTATAAAAAAATAAAGTTTATGCCATATGATAATATCTAACAATTTATAATCTGTTCCAATAAAAACATTTTGACAAAAAAGAAACAGAGCACTCCTGCAATCTTTGAAAGCCAATCTTAGCCAATCAGGATGGATTATGAGAAATCAAACCAACCCGTCTTGATCACATGACTATGGAGAGCATGTGTACCGAATTTCGTGAAATTTGGATAAAATCTGAAGGAGTAATGTTAGAAAATGTGTTTTACATATGTCGGCCTCCTGGTGGCACTCTAACAGGCCAATGTGAAAACTTTTGGGCAGAGGTTCAGCTCTGGCATCCAGGGAGTGTGTGTGCAGAGAATGGCTGTTAACCGGACGGACACACACATACACACACACACACACGGACGGACGGACGGACGGACGGACGGACGGACGGACGGACGGAGGGAGGGAAAAACATAGTCTCTCCCCATGCCTTCGGCCTGGTGGAGACAATGAAAGGAAATTAAGTCATATGTCCCTCAAATATGATGTAAATTTGTGGCAACACAAACATTAAATGCCATTGACAATGATGGGAAAATTTATGTCATATGTAGACGAGCAGATCAGCTAACCAATCACAAAAAATCAGTTCAATTCAGTTCAATGAAAGGAGAAATTAGATCATATGTTCCTCAAATATGACGTAAATATTATACCCACACGTCTCATATTTGCCATTGACAATGAAGGGAAAATCTACGTCATATACAGTATAGCTCTACCAGCTAATCAGCTACCCAATCACATGCGTAGACACACAATTAAAACATGCAGACATGTACAGCCTATTTACGAACAGGGTTTACAATGCTTCATTGTAGGAGGCGTCTACCTTTCTATGTCTTATCAGAAAAGCGTAAATGTGAAAAAGAAAAGTAAAAAAAGACTCACCCACCACACCATTATAGTAGTGGCCAGACACAAATCTGAAAGTTGCCCTCAACATCCTCCATGCAGTTTGATATTAGTATGGCCAAGCCAGGTTACCATATAGGCTGCTTGGTAGTCCATATTTGGCCAATGCATTGTGTTACATCTGTTATGTCATACATACATATAGCATTTATACATAAAACTTGGCAGTGTGATACACGATGACCCCAACAATATTTCTGTTTGATGATTTAACCCTGTAGTGTAGACGATAAGACAGTCAAGATGAGAGAGCCAGAAGATGACAGGCTTGGGAACGGCCACTCGGACCATGAAAGGACATCAAGATCAAATTGCTTCTTGATGAAACAGGAATTGGACCGCCTCAGGAAAAAGATTTATCGACAGCAGCAGAACTGGCATGAGGAGAAATGGCAACTGATTGAAGTGATGATGGCACTGAACAACGTATTCACTACAGCTGTGAATAAAATTGAAAACATAGAGGAGAGCACAATGAAAGAGAACAACAAAGAAACAATACCTGTCCAAAAGCTGTTAGAGGAGTTTACAAAAGAGATCACCACACTTAAAGAGGGTCTCTGCATTCAGATAGAGGACTGTAAAAGGAGCCTCTCTGAAAAAGATAAAGACTGGAAAGAGGAATGGACAAAGTTGGACAAATTATGGAAAAGTATGGAAGATGAGTATCCGGTGAAACACATGAGGATGATAGATGAGAAATTGGGGAAGAAGAAAAAGGAACAATTTGCTGAAGAAAGGGAGGCATTGGATAAGAAAATTAGCAAGGCAATGACAGATAATGCCTTTTGTCAAATAGGCCTATTTGACAAAAGGCAAAGCAAGAAGAGCCAGATACAAATTTCAGGCAATATGAGAGGCATACCACTCACAGAACTTTTAAAGAAGTCTAAGTCAAATTGCAAACAAATAGATTATGAATTAAAGAATTTAAGGATTAAGATGGATTTTTGCAAGAAGAACCTGTCTGAGAAAGACAATGCCTGGAAGGAGAAATGTGACCAGTTGGAAGACCAGGTGAAAATCAGGGAACAAATGTATCAGGAGTTGCAAGTAGAAATGATCAGTGACAGATCGCAGAAAGACACACTCAACAGAGAGAACAGGCTACTGCAGTACCAGCTGGGCCATATGCAAGACGAAATGACAACCAAAGAGAGTCATTGGTTCACAGAGAAGGAGAAATGGGAGAAGCAGAGAGTAGGACTACTTGGAGATAATCAGACATTGGTTAAGAATAATGAACAATTCCAGAACAAACTGGGCCTCGTCCACGAAGAAATGAAAAGCAAAGTTGCTCTTTGGTGCACAGAGGAGGAGAAATGGAAGAAGGAGAGTCAAGAACTAGCTAGAGAAAAGGAGGCTTTGGCCGAGAAGCATGAAAAACTCCAGGACCAATTGTACCTCACCCAAGAAGAACTTAAAACCAAGAGTAGTCTTTGGTTAATGGAAGAGAAGAAATTGGGATTGGCACTACAGAGAATATCTGGAGAAAGGGAGGCTTTGGCTGAGGAGAATAGGAAACTCCAGAACCAATTGCACCTTATCCAGGAAGAACTGAAAATCAAAGAAACTACAAGGTCCACAGAGCAGGAGATGTGGGAGAGGGAGAGAATGGATCTATCTAGAGAAAAGGAGGATTTGGTTAAGAAGAATGTGCAACTCCAGGATCAATTGGACCTCCTCCAACAAGAACTAAGTACCAAAGGTACTTTTTGGCGTGCGGAGCAGGAGAAATGGGACAATGTGAAACAGAAACTAATTGGAGAAAAGGAGATATTGGCTAAGAAAAATGTTAAACTCAAAAACCAACTGGAACTCACCCAGGAAAAAGATGCTCTTAGATTAATTGAAGAGGAAAAATTGGGGAAGGAGCTACAGCAACTAGATGAAGAAATGAAGGCTTTGGCTGAGAAAAATAGACAACTCCAGAAACAACTGGACCATATCCAAGTAGAACTGATAAACAAAGATGCTCTTTGGTCTTCAGAAGAGGAGAGATTGGGAAATGAGCTACGACAACTATCTAGAGAAATGCAAGCTTTGGCTGAGAAGAATGGGCAACTCCAGAACCAACTGAGTCTTATCCAGGAAGAACTGAGCACCAAAGAAACTCTTTGGTTCAAAGAGCAGGAGATATCGGGGAATCAGAGAAAAGAACTATTTAGAGCAAATGCAGATTTGCTATTCAAACATACTCATTGGTTAGCTGAGCAACAGAAATGGCGTAATGAGAGGCAGGGACTTGTTGGAGAAAATGCATCTTTAGCTGACATAAATGGAAAACTCCAGAACCAACTGAACCTCACCCAGGAAGAACTGAGAACCATAAACACTATTTTGTTAACTGAACAAGATAAATGGTGTAAGGAGAGACAAGAACTAGGTGAGGAAAAGGAGGTTTTGATTCAGCAACTGGACTTATTCCATGAAGAAGTGAGAAAATTGAGCATGGAGAAGAGAAAATCAGGAAAGGACAGAAAGGAAGTATCTGGGGAAAAGGAGCCTTTGTTTAAGAATCCGAAACTCCAGAACAAACTGGAACTCATCCGTGAAGGACTGAGAGCAAAGGATTCACTTTGGTCCATGGAAGTAGATAAATGGGAGAAGGAGTGGCAGGACATAGCTGGAAGAAATGCATCATTGGTGAAGAACAATGAGCAACTCCGTAACCAACTGGACCTCGCCCAGGAAGAACTGAGAACCAAAGACACTATTTGGTTAACTGAACAAGATAAATGGTATAAGGAGAGACAAGAACTACGTGAGGAAAAGGAGGTTTTGGTTCAGCAACTGGACCTGATCCACGAAGAAGTGAGAAAATGGAGCATGGAAAAGGGATGGGAGAAGGACAGAAAGGAAGTACCTGGGGAAAAGGAGCCTTTGTTTAAGAATCCAAAACTCCAAAACAAACTGGAATTCATCCGGGAAAGACTGAGAGCAAAGGATTCACTTTGGTCCATGGAAGTAGAGAAATGGGAGAAGGAGTGGCAGGACATAGCTGGAAAAAATGTACCTTTGGTGGAGAAAAATGAGCAACTCCATAACCAACTGGACCTCGCCCAGGAAGAACTGAGAACCAAAGACACTATTTGGTTAATTGAGCAAGTTAAATGGTATAAGGAGACACAAGAACTAAGTGTAGAAAAGGAGGTTTTGGTTCAGAAACTGGACTTGATCCAGGAAGAAGCGAGAACATGGAGCATGGAGAAGGGGAAATGGGAGAACGAGAGGCAGGACCTATCTGGAAAAAATAAATATTTGGCAGAGACAAATGCGTATCTCCAGAAAAACATTGACCGCATCCAGGGAGACCTGAAAAACAATGTTTCTCTTCTGTGCCTGGAACAGAAAAAAAGGGGAGAAGAGCAAAGGGAACTAGCTGAAAAAATGAAAGCTTTGTCTGAAAGGAATGAACAACTCCAGAAGCAACTGAACAAGGATTGTATACAGGGAAATAAGAGCCAGGATCAAGCTCAAGAAAAGGAAGTTTTGGCTAAGAACAATGAGATACTTCAGGAGCAATTGAACCTCATACAGAGAGAACTGAAAAACAAATATGTGCTTTGGTGCACAGAGCAGGAGAAATTGGAGAAGGAGGTGCAGGGACTGACTACAGAAACTGAGACTTTGTCTCAGAATAATGGGAAACTCCAGATGAAACTGGTAGAAATCCAGGAAGAACTGAAATACAAAAATATTATTTGGTCCACAGAGGAGGATAAATGGCAGAAAGAAAGACGGGAGTTATCTGTAGAAAGAGATGTTTTGGCTAAGAAGAATGAGCAACTCCAGAGCCAACTGGTAATGAGCCAAGAGAAATGGGTGAAAGAGAGGTCTGAATTAACTCGAGAAAAGCATTCTTTGACTGAGAATTATGTGCAATTAAATAAACAACTGGAAGTACTGAGGAACAAAGGCACCAAAGATTGTTCTTCATGCACAGAGCAGGAGAGATTGGCGAAGGAACTACAGAGACTAGCTGGAGAAAATGTAGTTCTGGATAGGAAAAATGCGGAACTACAAAATCAACTACACCACAGCCAGGAAAAACTGAAAAGCAAAGATAGACTTTTGTCAGAGGAGAAGAAGGAATTGTTGAAGGTTATAGAGGAACTAGTTGGAAGAAAGGAGGCTTTGGGTGAGAAGATTAGTCATCTGGAGACCCAACTCGACCTCATCCAAAACGTACTAGATGGGGAAAAGGATCTACAGGTTAAGAATTATGGTCAACTCCAAAATCAACTAATCCTCATCCAGGCAGAGCTGAGAACAAAAGAGAAGGAGAAGGAGAAATGGGAGAAAGACAGGCAGGAATTAGTTCAAGAAAATGAGTTGTTGGTTGAAAGGAATAGGGAATTCAAATCTCAACTGGACCACACCCAAGACAAAACGAGAACCATAGATAAACGTTGGTGCATTAAGGAGGATAAATGGGACCAGGAGAGAAAGGAACTATCAGGTGAAAAGGAGGCTTTGACTGAGAAGAATGGGCAACTCCAGGTCCGTCTGGAAGAACTGAGAACAAAAGATATTCATTGGTTCACAGAGCACGAGAAATGGTGCAAAGATAGTCAGGAATTATCTGCAGAGAAGAAGCTTTAGTTGAAAGTAATAGGGAATTAAGGAATCAACTCGACCAAATCCAGAAAGTAGTAGGAACCGAACATAGTCTTAGGTACACAGAGCATGAAGAAAAGGAGATTTATTCACAACTACGGGACAAATTTAACCAAACTCGGGAAGAACTGAGAACTAAGGACATGGAGCATGAGAAATGTGAGAATGAGAGAAATGAACTGGCTGTGAAGAACAGGGAACTCCAACATCGACTGGAACACATCCAGGATGTGGCAGAGACTAATGGTAAACTAAAGAAACAACTGGACATCATCCAAGAAGAGCTGAAAATGAAAGATACTCGGTGCATGGAGGCAGATAAATTGGAGAAGGAGAGAAACGAGCTAGCTGTGGAAAGGGACACTTTGGCTAAGGTCAATGGAACACTCCATAAACAAATTGAGCTCACCAAGGAAGAGCTGACAACCAAGACAATGTATTTGCGCATGGAGTTAGAGAAATTGGAGAAGGAGAGGAAGGAAGTCATTGATGAAAAGGAGTCACTCATTGAAAATAATGAGAAAATAGAGAACCAGCTGGAGATGGAGATGAAGGAAGTAGCTGGAGAAAATGAAACTTGGGCTAAGAAGATGGAACTCCAGAAACAACTGCATAACATAAAGGAAGAGCTGATAACCAAGACTAATCTTTGGAGCAAAGAGCAGGAGAAATGGGCCAAGGAGAGACAGGGATTAGTTGGAGAAAAGGAGGCTTTGGCGGGGCAACTCCAGAAACAACTGGACCTGATCCAAGAACAGAATACCAAGGACACTCGTTGGTTAATTGAACAGGTGAATTGGGAAAAGGAGAGACAAAAACTAGCATTAGAGTTGGAAGCTTTGACTGAGAAAAATTCATTTCTACAGAAACAAGTCGAGATCCTGCAGAATGTTTTATACACCGAAGATCAAAATAAATGGGCAAATGATCTACAGAAACTATTTGAAGAAAAGGAAGATCTGGCACAGAAATATGGGCAAGTCCATGGAGATCTGAAAAACAAAGATTATCTTTGGTGCACCGAACAGGATAAATGGGGGAAGGAGAGAGAAGAACTAACACGAGAAAAGGAGGCTTTGGCAGAGAAATTCCAGAAACATCTGGACCGCTCTCAGGAAGAACTGAGAAGCAAAGATAATCTTTGGTCCACAGAACAAGAGAAATGGGAGAAGGAGAGAATGAGACTAACAGAAGGAAATGAGGCTTTGGCAGAGAAGAATGGGAAACTGCAGGAACAACTGGTCCTCAAAATGAAAGAACTGACAACCAAAAATACAATTTGGAGCATGGAGAAAGATAAACTGGCAAAGGAGAGACAGAAACAGGAAGGAGAAAAGAAGGCTTTGTTAGAGAAAATTGGAAAATGTCAATACCATCTTAACCTCATCCAGGATGTACTAGACACCAAAGATCCTTCTTTGTGCAGTGAGCAAGAGAAATGGGCAAAGAATCTACACAAACTATTTGTGGAAAAGGAGACTCTTTCTCAGAAATATGAGCAGCTCCTCAGCCATGAAGATCTTTTGTCAACAGAGAAGGGGAAATCGGAGATGGAGATACAGGGACAAATAGGAGAAAATGAATCTAAGGTCAAGCAACTGGACTTAGAGCAACTGGATGTAGAGAAATTGAGAAAGGAGAGACAGGAAATTGATATAGAAAACAAGGCTTTGGCTGAGAATAATTGCCATCTCCAGAAACAACTGGCCCTCACCCAGGAAGAACTGAAAACTATCGATACTTTTTGGTGCATGGAGCAGGGGAAATGGGAGAAGGAAAAAGACCAACTTGTTCAAGAAAAGGGGGTTCTCAATAAACAGTTGGAAGATAAGAAGGAAGAACTGAAAACTATAGATACGTTTTGGTGCATGAAGCAGGAGAAATGGGAGAAGGAAAAAGATGAACTTGTTAGAGAAAATGACTTTCTCAGGAATCCGTTTGAAGATAAGAATGTACTAGATGCCAAAGATGCAAATGTACTACATGCCAAAGATGCTGCTTTGGACACAGAGCAGAACAAGGAACAGGAGAAATGGGGAATGGAGAGACAGGAACTAGAAATCAAGACTTTGACTGAGAAGAATTTGAATCTACTTGAAAAAGTGGATTTAATCCAGAAAGAATTGAAAAACAAAGATGGTATTTTGTGTATGAAGCAGGAGGAATGGGGTATAAAAATACAAGAACTAACTGAGAACAATAAGCATCTACAGAACCAATTGGAAGGTATCCAGAAAATACTAGACACCAAACCTTCAGAGGAAGAAAGAGAAATTGAGCAAGATAAATTGGAGAAGGATCTACAGGACATAGCTAGAGAGAAGTTGGTTCTGGTTGAGGAGAATTTGCAACTCCAAAAAGAATTGGGCCTAATCCGGGAAGAAATGGAAAAACACTGCATTATTTGGCGCACAGAGCAGGATAAATGGGGGAAGGAGAGACTGGGGCTAGTTGGGGGAAAAGAGGATCTTGCTAAGAACAATGGACAACTAAAGAACCAACTGGGCCTCATCCAGGAAGAACAGAAAAACAAAGATACTCTTCGGTGCATGGAGCAGGAGAAATGGTGGAACGAGAGACTTGAATTAACTCAAGAAAAAGAGTCTTTGGCTGAGAAGAATAGGCAACTCCAAAGTCAATTGGACCTCATCCAGGAAGAACTGAGAACCAAATATACTCTTTCGACAGAGCGGGAGAAACTGTTGAAGGATCTTCAGGGACTAGTCGCAGAAAGGCAGGGTTTAGAAAACAAGAATAGACAAATTCAAATTCAACTACAACTCGTCCAGGAAGAACTGACATCCAAAGATAATGTTTTGTGTGTGGAGCAAGAGAAATGGAGGATGGAGAGACAGGTACTAGCTAGAAAAATTGAGGCATTGACTCAGAAGAATGAAAATATCCAAATTGAACTGAACCGCTTCAAGGAAGTACCAGACAACACAGACACTGCTTCCTCCACAGAGCGAGAGAAATGGGCAAATGATCTACACACACTTGCTGAGAAGAATGAGAAACTCCTAAATCGGCTGCACACTGAGGGGGAGAAATGGGAAAGAGAAACATGGGCACTAGCATTAGAAAGGGACAATTTGACAAAAAATAACGGGCAACTTCAAATCCAACTGGACCTCACAAAGAAAGATAAACAGGAACTAGCTTTAGAAAAGGAGACACTGACTCAGAAATATGGGCAACTCAAAAGTCACCTGGAACTCGTCCAGGAAGAACTGGAGGCAGAGCAGAAGAAATGGTGGAAGGAGAGACAGGGACTAGTTGGAGAAAAGGAGTATTTGACAAAGACGAATGGGCAACTCCAGGGCCAATTGGACCTTATTCAGGAAGACATGAGAACTAAAGACTCTACTATCAACCAAGTAATCAGCGATAAAGAGGTTTTGGCTGATAACTATCTGCAACTCCAGAAGAAACTGGAGTTCTTCACCCAGGAAGAACTGAGGACCAGAGATATTTGGTTCAAGGACGTAGAGAAATTGGAAAAGGAGAGACAGAAAATAGATGAGGAAAATAAGGCTTTCTCTAAGAGTAATAGCCAACTCCTGAAACAGCTGGAAGAACTCAGCCGTACACACATGGAACAGGAGAAATTGGCAGAGCAGAAACATAAACTAGCTGAAGAAAACAAGGCTTTAGCTGAGAGGAATGGTAAACTCCAAAATCAACTGGACCTCATCCAAGAGGAACTGAGAACCAAAGATGATCTTTGGAGCACAGAGCAGGGAAAATGGAGGGATGAGAGACAGGGACTTGAGGCTTTGGCTGAGATGAATGAGAAACTCAAAAACCATTTGGACCTCACCAAGGAAGAACTGAGAACCAAAGACACACTTTTGCACACAAAACAGGGACAATGGGACACAGATAGACAGGGACTTCTTCAAGAAAAGGAGGCTTTGGCTGGGAATATTGAAGAACTGAAGAAACAATTTGCCCTCACCCAGGAAGAAATTACAACCAAAAATACTCCTTCGTACACAGAAGAGTCAAAATGGGGGGAGGAGAAACAGAGACTTGTTTTAGAAAGGGAGTCATTGGCTGACAGGAATGGGGAACTCCAGACCAAATTGGACCTCAACCAGAAAGAACTGAAAAACAAAGAAATGGCTTGGTTTAAGGAACAGGAGAAATTGGGTAAGGAGAGACAGGAATTAGTAGAAAACAATGAGGCTTTAAATGAAGAAAATAGTCATCTCCGGAACCAATTGGACCTCATCCAGGCAGTACTAGGCACTGGACATCCTCCTTTAGAAGATGCAAGAGATATGGACCAAGAGAAGTGGGAGAAGCATCTACAGGGAATAGCTGGAGAGAAGTTGGGTCTGGCCGAGAAGATTGTGCAACTCCAAAATTATATTAAAGCCAAAGATGATCTTCTGTGTATGGAACAGGAAAAATGGGGGAAGGAAAGACAGGGACTCATTGAAATAAATGAGGCTTTGTCTGAGAAGAATGGGAAACTCAGGAACGAACTTGAGACAATCAAAGAAGAATTGAGAATAAAACACTCTCTTTGGTACAAGGACCAGGAGAAATGGGGAACGGAGAGACGAGGACTAGTTGAAGAGAAGGAGGCTTTAACTGAGAAGAATGGGAAACTTCTGAACCAACTACAAAGCACAGAAGAAGAACTGCAAACAAAATACAATATTTGGTGCTTGGAGCAGGAGAAACGGGGAGAGGAGAGACAGGCACCTGTTGCAGAAAACCTGCTAGACATCACAGAGGAAGAACTGAAAAACAAGCAGGATAAGGAGGCTTTGACTGAGGAGATGAGGCATCTGCAGAGCAAACTGGAGCTCGCCCAAGAAGAACTGAGAAAAAAAGATATTCTAGCTGGAGAAAAGGAGTCTCTGGTTGAGAAGAATGAGGAACTCAAAAAACAACTGGACCTCATCCAAGAGGAACAGAGAACCAAAGATATCACATGGTGCACAGAACAGTTAAAATGGGTTGAGGAGAGGCAGGGACTAGCTGGGGATAATGAGGCTTTGGCTGATAAGAATGAGAAGCTTCAGAATCAACTACAAATCACAGAAGAAGGACTGGGAACGTGGTGCTTGGAACAGGAGAAATGGGTAAAGGAGAGACAGGCACTGGTTGGAGAAAAACTGTGTTTAGCTGAGCAGAATGGGAAACTTCAAAACCAACTAGACATCACAGAGGAAGAACTGAAAAACAAGCAGGATAAATGGGGACAGGAGAGACTGAAACTAGTTGGAGAGAATGAGGCTTTGACCCAGAAGATGAGGCATCTGCAGGACCAACTGGAGCAGGAGCAGGAGAAATGGGAGAAGGAAGAACTTCGACTAGTTCGGGAAAAGGATGCCTTTTCTGAGATTAATCAGAATCTCAAGAATGACTTGAAATGTATCCAGGATGTACTAGACACCAAAGACACTGGTTTGGGCACAGAGCAAGAGAAATGGGCAAAAGATCTAGAACATCTAGCTAGAGAAAAGGTGACTTTGGCTGAGAGGAATGGACAACTCGAGAATAAACTTGAAGCCGCTCAGGGAGAATTGAAAACCAAAGAGAAATTGAGTAATGAGATACAGAAACTAGCTGGAGTAAAGCAGGCTTTGGCTCAGCAGCTGGACCTCGCCCAAGAAGAGCAAGATAATTTGAGGAAGAAGACACAAGGACTAGTTGGAGAAAAGGAGGCTTTGGCTGAGAAGAATGTGGAACTCCAGAACCAACTAGAGTATATGGCTGAGAAGAATGAGGAACTCAAAAAACAACTGGACCTCATCCAAGAGGAACAAAGAACCAAAGATATCACTTGGCGCACAGAACAGTTAAAATGGGTTGAGGAGAGGCAGGTACTAGCTGGGGATAATGAGGCTTTGGCTGATAAGAATGAGAAACTTCAGAATCAACTACAAATCGCAGAAGAAGGACTGAGAACATGGTGCTTGGAGCAGGAGAAATGGGTAAAGGAGAGACAGGCACTGGTTGGAGAAAAAGTGTGTTTAGCTGAGAAGAATGGGAAACTTCAGAACCAACTAGACATCACAGAGGAAGAACTGAAAAACAAGCAGGATAAATGGGGACAGGAGAGACTGAAACTAGTTGTAGAAAATGAGGCTTTGACTGAGAAGATGAGGCATCTCCAGAACCAACCAGATCTCATTCAGAAAGAACTGACAACCGAAGATACTCTTTGGAGTATAGAACAGGAGACATGGGAGAAGGAGAAAAATCAACTAGCTGAAGAAAAGGAGTCTCTCGCTGAGAAGAATAGGAAACTCCAAATTCAACTGGACCACATCCAAGAGGAACTGAGAACCAAAGATACCATTTTGTGCACAGAACAGGATAAATGGAAGAAGGAGAGACAGGTACTAGTTAGAGACAAGGATGCGTTGACTAAGAAGACTGAGCATCTCCAGAATGAACTAAATCTCACCCAGGACATATGCACCACTGGCACAGAGCAAAATAAATGGCTGAAGGATCTACAGGCAATAGCTGGAGAAAGAGCTGTTCTAGCTGAGATGAATGGGTATCTCGAAACAAAACTTGAGGAACTCCAGGAGGAACTGAAAACCAACGAGACTTTTTGGTGCATGGAGCAAGAGAAATTTGAGAAGGAGAGACAGACACTAGCAAAAGAAAAGGAGACTTTGATAAAAAGGAACGGGGAAATCCAGAAACAATTGGACCTCACCCAGGAAGACATGAGTTCCAAAGTCTCTTTTTGGTACACAGAACAGGAGAAATGGGATAAGGAGCGACAGGAACTAACTGGAGAAAGAGAGGTTCTGGCTAAGAAGGAGGAGGCTTTGGCTACTAAGAATGAGCAACTCCAAAATCAACTAGACCTCAGCCAGGAAGATCTGAAAACCAAAGCTACATTTTGGTGCATAGAGAAGGAGAAATGGGGGATAGAGAGACAGGCACTAGATGGAGAAATAGAGGTTTTGACTAATAAGAATGAGCAACTACAGGAACAACTCGCCCAGGAAAGACTGAGGGGAAATGGGGAAAGGGAAAAACAAGCGAGCACAGAGCTAGATAGAGAGGACAAAGATGCTCTTTGCATGGAGCTGGAGAACTTGCAGAAGGAGAGACAGAGACTAGTTATAGAAAATGAGACTTTGAAAGAGGATATTAGGCATCTAAAGAACCAACTATACCGAATTGAGGAAGTACTAGATCCTCCAGTGTTCACACCGCAAGAAACATCGGTGGGCGATCGTGGAGAAAAGGTGGCTCTGGCTGAAGAGAATGAGAAACTCCAAAATCAACTGAACCTCATCCAGGAAGAATTGAATCACACTCAGCAAAAATTGAAAACCAAAGAAGAAGAAATAAGAAGAGAAAATGAGACATTGACAAAGAAGATTGGCCATCTACAGAGACAATTAGACTTTAAGGAAGCCCCCAAAGATCAAATGGCAAAGGATCTACTCGCACTAGCTGAAGAAAAGGTGGCTCTGGTTGAGAAGAATGAGAAACTCAAAAATCAACTGGACCACCTCCAAGATCAATGGCGCAATGAGAAACAGCGACTTGCTGAGGAAAAGGAGGCTTTGACTGAGAAGAATATGCAACTCCAGAACAAACTAAATGTCACTCAGGATGAACTAAAAAACAAATATATCCTTCAGTGCATGGAGGAAGAGAAATGGTTGAATGAGAGACAGGGACTAGTTGGAGAAAAGGAAGAACTACAAGCCAAATGTTCACTTTTGTCCACAGAGGTAGATACATGGGGGAAGGAGAGACAGGAACTAGCTGGAGAAACTAAGTCTTTGGCTGAGAGGAATGACCAACTACAGAAGCTTTTGGACCACGTAAAGGAAGAACTGGACTTCATCCATGAGGAACTTGGAACAAAGCAGGCAAAATGGGAAAATGATTGCCAGGGACTAGTTGGAGAAAATGATGCTTTGACTCAGAAGAATGTGCAACTCCGGAACCAACTGGATTCCATTCAGGAAGAACTGGAAACCAAAGATACTCTCCAGCGTATGGAGCAGGAGAAATTGTTAAATGAGAGACAGGAACTAGTTAGAGGAAATGAGACTTTGGCTAAGATGAACAGGCAACTCCAGAAGGAAGTTAATCTCATCCAGGATGAACTACAAGCTAAATGTTCACTTTTGTCCATGGAGGTAGATAAATGGGGGA
>OOFJ01028965.1:0-10737 GCA_900323375.1 Benthosema glaciale
TGCGTGCGTGCGTGTGTGTGTGTGTGCCCAAAAATAATTTAAAAAAAAATCTTTAAAAAGTTTTCAGAAAAATGCTAAAGAAATAAAGAAAAAATTGTGAAAATAGCTGTTTGAAAAGCTCACAATGTGTCGCATTGCCACACGTGAGCTTGTTGATCAGCTACTTTCTCTATTTTCAAGTAGAGCACAAGTGGTTCATTCATATGATCACCTGTAGTCAAGTACGTTGTACAATATTTGTCTGATCATTTTATTTAGCCTGAGAGAAGCATGCGACATCTCTCCCCCGTGACTGAGGTAACGGTAGCCTATACGTGTGTCACTGTCTCCCAGCATCAGTCTGACTGATTGCCAGTGTTGACACACGATGCCTGCTTGTGGCGCTAACACGCCCACATGCCCAGGAAATGAAACGTTCTGCTGCAGGTAATAAAGGGAGTAAATCCTGGTCGTTGGGTCTCCTGATGGCTGGGGCGGTGACGGTGACAGTGACAACGCATGCAGGGACCAGAGGTTTTTTTTAGAATATGGGATCACAGCAGCGCAGCACTGTCAATCAAACCTGTGAGTAGGCCTAAACGCAGTTTATGTTTACTGCAGTTTATGTTTATGTTTACTATAAGAGCACAGGCTGCTTGATTATTTTAGTGATTATCGATACTAGAGCACAACATGGCACATGACAACTAGCCTATACTGAAGGAAATTCGAATATGGTTTCCATACTTTTTTTTTTGTTTATTTTATAAATATGCAGCCACACAGTCTACTACAGTATGTGAAATTACTTAATCTCCTGAAAATATCCTGAAAACCAGTGGTTCAAGTACTCCCATGTTGATGTGTATTTTCCACCCACGAACCCCCATTTAAAAAGATGTTGTGTGAGATACCCCATAAGAGAAGATAAGGTCAAGATCTGAATTTTGTGATATTAACCAATCTATAAACTCACGAGTCCCATCGTTCGTGGCACATTGTTTGTGTGTAGATTGGCTATTTTCGAAGAAAAAAGAAAAATGACTTTTTGCTGGAAATCGCCTGGAACTCCCTCAAGGACCCCTGGTCCCGGCCCGGACCCCACTTTACGAAAAAGGTTTATCCTATAAGGCCTACTCTATACTGCGGCTGCTGTACATATAATACAAATGTTCAGTTTATTCAATGTATCATAAGTCACCTGAATTAGCTGTCTACCAACCCAGATTGTATTCAGCCGAAGGAATATGAGATACGGTGAGAGAGAGGTCAATAAATCTGCATAATATGTCGAAAAAAGACATACAGACATAAGGATTCCACGTTTTATTTAAACATTCTCATCTATTTCCAATTCCAGAGTGTTGAGGAGAAGGATATCCATCTTTCTTCCACTTTTTTAAGGCAAGGGCTCTGGGGACATTGTAATCACAGCCACAATGGCATACATTTCAAAGAGTTCTAGATATACCGTTTATGTCATAATTCTTCCTAGGATTCTATATAAGACCCAGCCTTGAATCATACTGATCATAATCACTATGTGTTGATTGATGGATTGAATACTTGAGTCCTGGGGACTCGTTTCCATTGTGGTCCTACAGTAATGTATTCATCAACAGAGCATAGAATATTTACACATAAATAGATGTCATCAACAAATACAAATAGCTATATTTACAGAGGAGAAAAAGTAAAATCCGCCACACTGTGTATTCCCCCTCATTTCAATGGGATTTAATATAAATTATACTTGTAGTTTTCTAACAGATGTTTTTTCAGGGCAGTTTTGACAGAAACCAGTGATTCACATCGTTTAATGGATGATGTCGGGGCATTCCACATGATGGTGTCAGAGTGGTTGAATCATGATTTTTCCTCCCATGTTTGTGCTAAATGTTGTCCGCCCATGTTTGTGCTAAATTCGGGGGGTACCGTACTAGATCAGAGGCTCTCCCTCTTGGTGGAAGTAGTTACAAAGGTATATATATATATAACCTTCACTCTGAAAGAATATAATCAAAGGTTTGCGCTGCATTTGCGCAGTTTTTCCTACAAGCTCGTAGCTCTATGAGCTTGTAGATCTGCTATTTTTCAATAGCTAAAGCATAACATAATGGTTAAAACACCAACACGAGCCCCTGTCTTCTACCAGGATCCATCCCAAACTAGCAAAGTGTTTTGGAATTAGGTGGGTCAGGGTCATGGGCTTAAGGCCAAGTATAGTCGATGTATCATAATGTAATCATATCCCTATTTGTTATACCTGTACTACCAGCCTCTTCTTTGATCATAATAATTTTGAACAGATGTTATCCCTCTGACACCAGCTGCTGAGGAACAGATTAATAATGAAGTGGTAAATGAGATTATGATGAGTCATTACATTTATAGCTCTCTAAAGAAGTAGATAATGCCTTTGCAAGCTGCCATAAGTATTGCCCTCAAAGCCTCTGTAATCCTTATTAATGAATGAACTGCCTAAAATAATTCATTGCCTGCAGGGACCGACAACCATTTTAAAGACAGTCTAGTAGTGCAACTTAACGAGTGAATAAATGTTTCATCTGTATGCAGAAAAGTCTAAGTAATTGATAAACACATTGAGTCAGAGGTTCTTAACCTGTGGGTCGAGACCCCCAGGGGGGACCCGACATGATTTTCCCAGATGACAGTAAAGTGTCAATGTAAGGACTGTTTTAATATCTTAAGAAAAAAACAAAAAAAAAGATCATGCCTCAAAAACAATACACTGCTATAAAACTGGTCAAACTTGTGAGTGGCGTTTGTAGATTGGCTATTTTCCAAGCTGTACCATAAACAATAACTATTAGTACTAAGGGTCTTGTCTTGGCTCTTACAACATGCAAAATATCCTAATATTCTATCAATAGGGCACAAAGATGAATAACATAAGATAATAATAGCAGTAAGACGCCCAATGGCGAGAAGCACGCATCCGCCTCGTTGACGGCAGACTGCTGGGTGAGCGCTGGCACTTTGGCATGGGGGGCAATTCTGTACTGGCCATATAAGGAGCATGTCTTGAGTGTACAGGGTTTGATGAGGTCAGATAAACCTACAGAATGGATTGTTTGAACACAATTTGTGCACTTTTGAAAGCTTTTCAAGACTGCTTTTCAAAGCTATTCATCAAGGTTTCTACAAGAAACCGTTCTATTCTACAGATGACAAAACAAAGATTCGATAAGTGAGGCCTTCAATCACAGGTGTCAAAATGAAGCTTTAGCACGTGGGTATACTCTTCGTCCAGGATCAATGCGGCACCATCACAGCCCTCTCACCACTAACAACAACCTATCCTCTAGCTTCATGAGGATACACAGCCCAAATCTGACAATCCAGGGGGTTACAGAATAGAAATAAAACTCTGTCTGTCTGCTGTGCTGCTGCTATAGGCCTATTAAGTCTACTTGCTATGTCCAATTGTACATCTGGACAATAGGACCCAAAATAGCTCAGGTATTTGATATATTGCCTGAAGGCATTTCTACTATATCTCCAAATCACTGGGTTAAATTCTGTGTTTTATTCTCCGTCCCTATGTCTTTACCTGGATGGGTTTTCCATTTGTGTAACCTTTTCCCACAGATTACATTAAAGGATCAGCTCAGACTATTTTCTATCAAATACACACCCCAAGTCTTGAATTAATGTAGATGTTTTAGTTTTAGTTTTTTAGATGTTCATTTGTAAGTAGTCCTCTTGTGAAATATAGAAAACATTGCACTTTGACAAGAAACTTTCTCAAATTCAAACAAACCCCTGTGTATATGACAAATTTTTCACAATGGTGCATAACTGTGCACACAGCCTCTGGCACACCGCTACCCGAAGCCATTGTTTCATAACAACCGTAGACCTATATATACAGTATTTTCTCATACGCTTCCCATGGTAATGCTCAGGTTGAAGAATCGTGTGCATTTCTTATACTCGGAGAGCAATAAAACATAAATGGAGATACAAACGAGAACAAACATTGTTCATCTTCTTTTATTTTAAAGCCTCACGTTGTCAAAGCCTCAATGATTCATGCAGCTATAGTGGTCTCCCTGGAGCTTGCTGTGGTAGTTGATATGAAACATATATACCGACTCTAGAGTGAAAGCCTGCCTGCCTGTGGGTCCAGATCCCAAGTGCATCAGCAGCAGTTAGCGCTTAAACTCGTACCGGTTCAAAGCCTAGAGCTATTAAACCAGGAAGAGAAAGTGGAGGTGTTGGCGGTGTCAGCATGAAGGAAATAATAATGATAGATACCGCACTCTAATAAAGAATTACTGTACAGTAGTAATCCAAGTAACTCTGCCATTATTATTTTCTTACATACATTTTTTTATAAATAATATATACTGTAGATTTACTGTCTCTCATCAGGTATTGAAAGTGTGCCGTTCCGCTGAATGGTGGTGACTCCTCCTGTGAGTTGAATTATTGTTTCAATAAAGTGGATTCCGTCGCTAAACAGGTTGTATCACTTTTTCGGAAATACTGCGGGGGGGGCGGGGGCTCACTAGTACTTTTGATACCAGGGAAGTAACGTGTAATGTAATATTATTACTTTTTAAAGGAGTAATAACTCTTATTGCTTGTTATCTTGCCCCCGCACTGGACAGTGCTGGACAGTGTTGGGCTCTTACAGTAATATCTTTACTTTACTTATTACCACTTAGTAAAAAAGTAATAAGTAATAAATATTACTTTACTTATTACTGGAATCCAGAGTAATATAGTTACTTATTACTTATTACTTTTATATTACTTTTCAACCGGGCCCCTTCCACCCGCAAAAGAACACAATCTGTTTAGCCAGCTCATTGTACAACAAAAAACTAAATATAAAACAAAAATATTGAACAGTCTCAGACTTTTCTACTGTATATTCAACATTTGGAACTCAACAATCAACAATCTGAACTGCAGTGAACCCTGGCTAACATGCTTTAAAACGTTACACTTGCCCAAAATAAAAACACCTTTGTGGCAGTTCAGCCTGCCTGAGACTGACTTTTAAAACACATGGTTAAAGTATGAATTATTATCTATGTTGATGTGAAGACTGAAGATTTGTGTTGATTGAAGACTTGATTGTTAATTGGCTCCAGGGTAGGGAGCTGTACTAACTGTGGGTTTGTGTGGGGATCACACCAACTCTTGTATATAGAGAACTCATATCTTCAAACATGCTGGGTATTATGTGGATCACTTATAGTATTTTGTGACACTTTATAATGTATAATCTGTGAAGTATCATGTCTCTGGACATTGTTTATCCTTTGGTTAGATTGTGGAATCAATCGATCTGGGTTGGTTTGGTCCATGGGAGGAGCCTTATAAGAGGGGGACCTCCACTGCACAGCAATCAATGTAGGATTGTCACAGAGCAGACCTGTAGAGCCAACCAGGCCATTGGTGGTGTAAATACCTTCTTTTGTGTGTGCACTGTTTCTTTTGGAACTCCTATTGGTTGTGGACTCTTCAAAAGGTGAATAAATCTGTAACTTGATTGTACATCAAAAGACTCTTGGTTTTTTCAGTAGCCTAATCTTTTTACTATGAGTATTTTTTTGGTTTTTGGAGAACTGTTTTGAGTGCCTTTTTGGCCAATACTACCTCGCACTAAGTGAAAGTGTGACAACCTTAAATATTGTATTTCTTTCGTAAAAAGTAACTAGTAACTAAGGCGTTTTTGGCAGAGTAACATATTACAATATTTCCATTTTGGCAGAGTAATATTGTTACTTTACTTTTACTGTAAAAAGTAATGATATTACAGTAATATGTAATATGTAATTCGTTACTGCCCAACACTGGCACTGGACTTCACTATGGGAGAACGGGGGGAAGGAAACCAGTTGATAATCAGGGCAGAACCGAGCCGACCGCCATGTTCTCAACCCACGGCGTGAAGGGGAAGGAGGCGGGGGGGCCTCCTTCTGACCACCATCTGTGTCTGGGGACGAGGTATCATTGAGCACATGCACGCACTTTAACACATGCTCGGCTGATCACACACACACGTTATAGATCACTTAGCGGCATCATGTGCTGAGGCAGGGATGTTCCTACTGTGTGAAATGCTGATGACTCAGATGAAGGTGTTGGGATTAATGGCATCATCCTCCTCCTACTCACTGATAGAGGACACATGGTCGGTCACATCCAGTGGACACCCAGCTGGACGCTCACCAGGCCATTGTTATCAAATAATTTATAGAGTCAGCCTATGACAATGATTGCCTGTCTTATAAATACACTATATCAAAATCCCCATTCATCATTGTGTTACTATGCTATGCTACGCAGCCATTGTCATGGCAGAAACCTGAACAGTATTTGTGCCAAGTTCGGTACAGATTGGAGCAACACCTTGTCTGTTACCCCTGGGGGCCCTTCCCGCCCATGACTTGGCCCCGGGGGGCCTCACGTGGACCCTGGTGTGACTATATTGGCATGGCAAACCCCAGAATAGTGGGAGCCCGCTGGCCTGATGGTCCAGGTGCATGCCAACATATAGGCTTTGGCCTGACAGCGCGTTGCGTGTTCAAGTCCCGTTCATGACGACCTTTGCTGCATGTCTCTCCCCTTCTCTCTGTCCCTCTTTCCTGTCTGTCTTCACTGTAACTATCAATAAAGGCATAAAGGCCAAAAACAAATCTTTAAACCCCAGAATAGTGTTTGCGCCAAGATTCGTGCAGATTGGAGCAACACTATGCCTAGAGACCCTGAGCAGTTTAAAATGCTGCATGCCCTGCACGTGCGCACGAGCGGCGTGTACATTAATTGCCCTCACTTAGTTCTCAGGCCGCCGCGTATACCACATGACGTGGTCAATTTGTAACACAATTAAATTAAAACCACTTTGGTCAAGACTTTAATAGGCAGGTCATTAAGATGGATATGAGAAATGCTTACCACCAAGTCTCTCACCTTAAAATACTGTCTGCACTCACTGGCTAATTACATCTGTTCACGGGAGAAAGAGCTGACAGTGTTTAAGAAGCTGGATGTTGACATAATGTATTACCCTGTACTGCCAAATTCTCCAGCCCATGACACCATGCATCATCACAGTGATGGAATAGCTTTAGAGTAGACCTATCAATTCAACACTACTATTCACCAATCTCTTGTCTCCCGTGAGAGAAAAGCAATGATGTTATGTCTATTTTATGTGTATTGATTCATTGTTAGGGAGCTGTTATTTTAAAGTGTGCATCTTGTGGCATTTTAGGGAACTATATGGCCATTGGCTGTCATGACCATAATCATGTTAGTGTTTGGCTCTGACTGACTGAGTGCCCTTGTAATGGCCTCCCTCTCCGGTCCCATTATTATTCCACGCGGTAATGGATGCACATAGTAGATGAGCCGGTGACAGTGTTGTCCTTTGTCGGGGTGGACACGGCATCCGGTCACAGCTCCGCAAGACTATGTATGTATGCGCGTTGATACCGCATGCTTATGTAAATTTGATTGATGAAAATGATTCATTGACTGCCAACGTTTTTCAGTTTAATGAGTTTATGCATAATCGTCTGTGTCGGGTGGAAACCTCATATGTCCAAAACTGTTTGTTTCGGTGATTCAAATTAAAAAACAGCTAACGTAGCAGACGGCAAAGCTCGATGCACTGCGCTGCGTTTCGAGCGTACGGGTCTGCTATACCTTTGACGCTTTGGTGACGCCGTAGCACGTACGGTCAAGCAGGGCATTAACTTACGAAAAAAACACTAAAAGTATCAAATAGAGAGATAAGAGGTTTTCGACAGAAACGATAATCCTTTTTGATATAGGCTATCGAAGCGCTACGAAGCAAGCGTGCGTTATTTGTCGCGTTCCACTGACTGACAGCCTCCACGGGGAGCTCCGTTGCCCCGTTCGCCAACGGAGGAACTTAATTAGCCTGCTGCTATCTATCTGAGACATCTCCTGTTCCATCCCAGCGGCCACCTAAGGCTTCATTTCCCCAGCCTGTCAGGGTCTGCCACCACTCACAATCTGTCTGTCTGTCTGTGGCAGAGACATGATGCGGTTTGATAAAATAAAAATCCACTCCAGTGTATCACGTCTCATTTCCCCAGCTACTGGTGGGTTGTATAGTATAGGCCCCCCGAGCACACTTAACCTCGATCCCCTTGTGAGAGCAATGAAAAGTGCAATGGTGGACACAAAACATATTATTCACTAGAGTAGGTCACAATCCACCACCACCCCAATCACCTTCTGTGGAAGGGGAAATGCTATAGTGTTTTGCTAAGGGGTTTGGACAGCACCAGTGGTGGAAGTAGATGTTCTCAGGTGTACTTAATTACTGTATTTCTAATTTTCAATATTTGTTTTACCTCCACGGCTCTACCACATCTTAGAGGCAGATATTGTACTTTTACTCCACTACACATATTTGAAAACATTGGTTACTACAGTATTTACTTTGTAAATATTACAAAACATGCATTAACCACTTGGTATTGATGCTTTTTTTAAAAACAACCACTGTGTAGCACAATAAGCATGTGTCCATCCATCCTCCTGAGCAGAACAGCCCCTCCCGGATGCTACATATCCCCACCGTTTTATGGCCTATTTATGTCTGTGTTAGCACAAACTTTGTGATGTGGCTCATAAAATTGCATACCGCTCGAAGGTATATGCTACAGTTTTATTTATTTATTTTTTAACCCTATGGAAACCTATAGTGCAATAGGCCGGGAATAGCAGTGCTGGCCATTTTGTTTGGCCACGGATACAAAACCGGTTCATTTTCCCAATAGAGATTTATATTTTCTATTTATATAAATTGATTGATTTTAAGTCTTAACCAAACCACCCAGGCTCCTGGTGAATCCTGGAAATAAATTTGATTCTGTATCAAAAAGGATTTGAATATTTAACTCTATAGGTCTAAGTATATTTATTAAATGCCCTATTTTGCTGTTTGAAAATACTAGACCTGTGTCCGTTGGTCCTCGAGTTTGGATTACAGATCTACGCACGCACACCACATAAGGACGGACGTACACGTACAGAGATCTGGTGCATTTATTCTCAGATGTGTTGACAGAATCAAATGTTTTTTTTATTATCTTTGTTTGTTTGTTTGTTTGTTTTTTAATTGCATTGATTCGTCAAGAACATCATTGATAGCTCCAGCCCTACAACGATGGATGGTTGTGAACTAGCTATAGCCTGCTAGCTATAGTTCAGCTTGTTCAAGCAGAAAGGCTTTTGAATGCATCTAATCGCCCACATCTGATCAGCTATCAAAGTGAAGTGGTCCAGCTCTATCGCCACATCTGTACTCAATAACAGACGCGTACATTCAAGCTCAGTAGCTGCAGGCTAATAAATCTTTCTTTACTGTCAGAGGACGGAATTGAGTTGAATGAGATGGGGGCATGAATGGCCATTCCAGCTGATTTCACCTGCTGCTCTGTCTGTGACCCCAGCTGTGTCTCACCTTCAGCACATGTACGCAAACTAGGGCTTGGCCAAAATTTGAAATATATCGTTGTGATACTCATGATTTTATTACACCATGCATATGCTCTATGCATTATGCTCTATTCCCCCTGTTGCCAAAGAGTGCAGTACTTCATACCACTCCTGTCTGTGGTGGCGCTATTGAGATAAATATGGGTAAAGTGTAGTACTAGGCCAATTCGTTATGCACAAAAATCTAATGTGATTATTCTTTCATTAAAATATATTGTGATATATCGTTGAGTTTTTACAATACAGAGTATATAATATCATCCTAATATCACCACAGTTATCGTATGGTGAGTTACCCATATCGTCCCCACTCGCCAACCCTGACACAAACATACACGCACGCACGCACACACGCACGCACGCACACACACACACACACACACACACACACACACACACCTTCGCAGTGCAGGTATGATTTTATCTATAGGATGGTGGTTGGTGGAGAGGAGCACATGTTTTTTGTTGCCTCAGCAAGGCAGGTGCGCCAGCCGAGTTGGCAAGCCGTGGTGGACGGAATCGTTTATCATGTGAAGTAGAACGAACATCCCCTTCCCCCGGTCTCTGTCTCAGACAGTCAAATGCAGCAGTTGTCCACACACTGGTCCATTGGACATTGTGGGCAAAGGGAGCTTGTAAATCAGCTATTTCCGACGAATGTCCGATCCAGAATGGTCAACCTGTCTCACTGCCTGTCCATCTGCCTAAATCTGTCTGTCTGATGGACAGTGCTTCTGACCTTGTGACTGTGACTTCTGTCTGTCTGTCTGTCAATCAAAGTGCTGTACAGGGTCAGAACACCTGCAAAAGCTTGTCACCTCTGGACCTGGGCCCGCTTGTGGGCGCAGTCAGGACCAACTGATCAACCAACCTCAGGGCCCTGGCTGGGGTGTATGGGTCTCTAAGATCAGATAGATTCTTGGGGGCCAGCCCATTTTGGGCTGTAAAAACAAATAATACAATCTGATACAATTAAATTGAAATGTAATCTGTAGCCAGAGGAGGTGAGCGACAGCGTTCTGTACAAGTCTCTAAACCTGTCTGTCTGTCTGTCTGTCTGTCTGTATGATATGAGTAATTATCACCAGTACTGATAACCCTCTCTCTACAGGTGAGTACTGGATAGATCCTAACCAGGGTTGCCATAGAGACTCCTTCAAGGTGTTCTGTAACTTCACGGCCCAGGGAGAGACGTGTCTGTACCCCGACAAGAAGTTCCAGTCGGTTAGTGGCCACACACAC
>OOFJ01028967.1:0-15847 GCA_900323375.1 Benthosema glaciale
AAGAACAACAAAACAAACTATGAAGAATCTCAGAGAGCTCTGTGGCTCCTAGTACTATGAGGTATCAAAGGGAGCTCAGTGGCTCCCAGTGTTAAGGCGATGTCTATGTGAGCCAGAGGTTGTGAGTTCAAACCCAGCTGAGCTCCTTCTACCTTTACTCTGGAGCATGTTTTGCCCCCCATTATAAATTTCTCAAATTTGGAAGCACTATATTTCTAAAACTATGAAACATTTCAAAGATTCATTTTCAGGCAAACATGTCCACCATAAGATGCACCTATTAAAGTTGGAATGGGGTTTCTAGGTGTAATTATGTAGGATTAGTAGCATGCCAAAGTTTGTGCTATTGCCATTGAGAATGCATTGGGCGTTAATGTTAAATAACTCTGACGCTACAAAACATTTCAAAGTAAAAAGTTCCAGCATGTGTGTCCACAGTAAGCTGAATTATAAAAAGTGTGAATGGAGTTTCTAGGTGAATGGGATTTTTTGACATGCCATTGACTATTGACTCCCCAAAATGTAGTGCTGCTTTAATGCCACAGGGAAAACTATTTGCTTCACTTCACTTCCCACAGAAGAGCAGTTAGGGCCTTGACACATTGCCAGGACTGGGATTCAAACCCAAGACCTTTGGCTTGCCAGGCAGCCTCTCTACCCTTTCAGCTGTCTCTTCTTATCTTATCAATGAAAATGATTCCCACACATCATCATGTCAAGGACACCCAAAGTAATGGGTATCTGGCAAGAGACCCCCATTATTGAGATAGAAGAGCCTTGTCTGGATTCAAACCCACAACCTGAGTATAAGGTTCTTAATAGAGTGAGCCACAATGCTGTAACGTCACAGTTTTAGGCTCCTTTTCTCTACGTCACTTTTTAAAACATGTTGAGCAGAAGAGACCGGACCTGAACCCACAACCACATAGACAGTGTCTTAACGCAGAGCGCCACCATGCTTTTTCAGAACCTCCTCAGTTTTCCATGTCTTTCCAGTGTTCTTCTCCAAAACATGCTTCAGAGTGAATGGACATGGAGCTCAGCTGGGTTTGAACTCGCAACCTCTGGCTCACATAGACATTGCCTTAACACTGGGAGCCACTGAGCTCCCAAACAGTTTGGCTTCTGTTTTAGGTTGTTCTTCTGGGCTCATGTACAGAGCATCTTAACTAATTTCTTGACTATGGACGTCACGTTTGATTAGATTTTTCTTTATTGTGCTCGAGGGTACCATTTGTCCTCTGTATTAACCCATTCAGATAACCAGAGACCAGGTTCAAAAGCAGTGCTACAGAAACATGTGATGAAGCTTCACAGAGTCTGAAGCAGTGGGTGTACAAGCCTCCAGCAGGTCGTCAGACTGAATATCCTTTCGGCTGCCGTGTTTCCCCAAAGGAGCTTTTTGGGGGATATATGCTAATGCTATTCTTTGACTTTGCACACCACCAAATATGTTGATTCCTGCAAAAACACTGATAGTCATGGATACCCATGTGGCACCCGGAATCAAAGACTTCACACAATGGTGGGGCTGTGCAGGAAGAAAGGTTTTGATCACAGAAAAAGGGTAAATAATTGATATGCCACAGAGCAAGCCTGGAATACCTTTCTGCATAGAGGTGATAACAAGACACAACTGATGGAAATTCTTATGGTCTCATTTCAACACCCTGAGAACTTGTACAAGTTAATGCAGAGTTGCAGACATGGAAATGTACATACTGTAAATTATGATCAGAATGTTTTGTATGATCCGTATAGTGTTGTAGTAGCCTACTCGAGTCTGGTCTTGAGTCCGGTCTCGAGTTCACATTTTCATTTACTCAGTCTTGTCTCGGTCTGGCGCATAATTTGACTCTTGTCTCGGTCTATCCAAGGGACCCGGGACTCTTCCCCTACCGAGTCCATTCGAGTCACTCACAAGTCACTACAATGCAATGAAATAAATGAATTATCCCCTTATTGACATAATTATTAAATAATTAAAAAAAAAAAAGTTCATTTGAATATAGCACATACAATTATACTTCGATATGTAAATTAGTAACAGTATAGTCATAATAGATTGATTCAGCAGCTACTTTTTATTTATACTGTAAACTGAAGCATCACAATATTTCAAATACAACCACCCAAAACATCACTGTGCTTGAACATTCACTTTTCACTTTTGAAATGTTTTATTTTTTCATCTGTATTTCACTCTATTGATGCATAATATGCTTGTTTTCCACTTTGGCGCCCGCTGGCCAAATGGTCCAGGCGCATGCCATATAAGGCTTTGGCCTGACACTGTGTTGTGTGTTCAAGTCCCGTTCATGATGACCTTTTCTGCATGTCTCTCCCCTTTTCTCCTTCCCACCTTCCTGTCTATCTTCACTAATTACTATTAATAAAGGCAAAAAGCCAAAAACAAATCTAAAAAAAGAAACAAACAAAAAACCCATATGGAATGAATTCTGTATTGGCCATACATGGAGCATGTCACAGGGCGTGACACACTGACTGACTTTGCAGGTTTTCATAGTAAACTGCGACCTATGGTCAATGGCAATCAGCAACCAAGCAACCAATAAGCTGGTCTGTATTTTTCTATTAGCACAACTTACCTCAAAGTTGTCAAATCTTTCCAACGTCTGCAGTCGTGTGGAGAATGTGGAGAAGCATGATTCATGAACACTTCCAGCTGGTTTGTTGCATGGATGTCATTTTCACAAATGACCACTACGTGGCAACAAAGTGCTTCTTATGCTTCCTTGGTATGTGCTGAACCTACTCCAACCAAACATCAACAGGCTCCATCAACAAGCTCCATTAACCCCTTAAGATTCCCATACTATTATGAGGAAGGTCAAATCAAGTTCTTCCTGGCAAATATAGTTCTCACAACTTAGCATAGGCCTACGTGTGCATCTGGAAAAAATGTCAGAGTGACAGTGAGTTGCTACTTGGCTAGTGATTCAGAAAATGTCAGAGAATGGTTACTCAGATGACTTGGAATAAGACTTGCCATTTGATCTGTCTATAAAATGACTAATAGGCCTATATCTTTTGAACAGCCTAACTTGGAATAGGCCTACATGTCTTATATTAATGCTTGTTATGCCTGACTGTTGCATATGTACTTCTAAATAGGCAGTATACATAACCTATGGTATACAGAAAGGTATTTGACAGGTCTGTTCTGGTGTGTGTTTTGACATTTCTTATACATACTGTAAGTACAGCAATATGTTGCCTCCCTTCCTCGCCAAGCTTGTTTATATTATTGTACAGTTCTTAATTTAAAATTACCATGTGTTTGCTTGAGTAGGAATAGGCATTACTGTTGCATAATAATCAAATTCTGGTAGTCAACAAGCTAAATTTTATGGAAGAAAAGCCCATTTCCTCCCAGCCAGATGAGTGTATCACTATTCCTGAACCCTAAATCTCAAGTGTATAAATTAGACCTGTCAGAAACTGTGCCTCATATGCTTAAATGGATGCTCAACATTAATTGCTTTTTCTCGAGGAATTTGATTATTTCTTGCCATATCATTTGATCATAAAACGCTGTGCTCTGTGCCATTACAACCCTAGAGTAAGCATTAATGTTGATCAAAAGATTTATATCACATTATGATTCATATGATTATAGGGGTGTGTGTTCGTTCGGCGAATGCAAACCCTGTGGGAAAGTGTGCAGATCACCAATTGGTCAAAAGACAGCCACAATGGCATGCACGCACCAAGCGCCTTACCCCCGGGACATATGAAGTCATCATTGACAACGATGGACTGCCACAAGCAAGTGTGTGTGTGTGTGTGTGTCAGGGACGTGCTGGGCCTCTAATACAGCCTGGGAAATGGAGGTCCGAGTTGGAGAGGCCCTTCGGCCACGGACACAAATATTAACCGATGGCAGCCTATATAAAAAATGTAAAAGATAATTTGTTTTATCTTCAGCATCTTCAATGATATCCATCTTAAAATATGGCATTTAATAACAAATCCTGGAGAAAACCATGATACTATCCATGAATAATTCTCCAGTCGCTCATCCACTTTACAATCATTCTTTAAAGCGGCTCGTCAGTCGGCACAAAGGTTGAAAGCCCTAGAGACCATGAAAGCCAAGGAACAAAAATGAGTGCATAAAAAGCCAGGACTGCACACGGCAAATCAATATGAACACGTTTTATGAAAAAGAATCATGCACAGTAAAAGTTCTGAAGACAAACAGCCAAAGCAAATAGATACACAATAGATATTTACATACTGTATTAACGCCACAGATATTTTCAGCATGCCTCCGTTTTCCACAAGACCAAGTAGAGATAAAACATAATGCTTGACCTGAAGCTCGATAAAAAATAAAAAATAAAACACAATGAAACGGCAGCATTGAGAGCTGGAAAGACATCTCAGTTGTGCTTAAAAATGCTGTCCATGTTTATAACATAAAATAAATGTACAATAACTGGCTGATGCCATCGTTTACAATGTGTTTCAGGATTTCACCTGTAGCAGCATTCTGAAAAATACTGATTTGAAACGTGCAACTTCCTGTGTTGATTATTCCATCATCATATCCATGTTTACTTATACAGTGGAAATTAAACCCAGCTGAATTCATAGCAGTGTGTCAACAGCCGATAAATTGCCACCTTGACATATTTGTTGACACAACAAACATCCGTGAGGAAACTGAAATTAAAAAAGCAACCCGTGCATAAAACTGTGCATTTTCTTTGCACCCTTGTGAGCCAAATTATCCAAATGAACAAACCTAGGTAGAATCTGAATCAATTTTTTGATTTCTTTTTATGTAGTGCATTGAACCAATCATTATGTGCAGGGTTCCATTTGCTAGGAGGGAATGGGTTGATCCACTGAATCACCTCTGTTGATTCATTCTTGCCGGTGGGGATGTGTTTTATCCCTGTGTCTGTCAGACTGAAATAGAATGGGAATGTACTGTAGATTGTAGACTGCCTGATGTGATTGATATTTACATGTATGTTGATAAGAATATCCCAATTTAACAAATGTAATTAAAAGCGTATGTCATACAGTTAAGTATATAGGGCTTCAGTGGTGAAGAAAATCCTTCCTCTCTTTATTTTTTACAAATGTAACCCTGATTATTATGTCAATTACTTTTCTCCACGAAAGAAAAGAACAAAAACGGGCGCATCACTTTTTTACACCAAACATGCAAATGACTTACACATACATAACATGGAAGAACCATTCACTGTTTGTTATTAGGTGCACTCTCTCTCTTGCATTACCATCTGCAGGCAATTGGATGGAGATCAAATCAAATCCATTCAAAATGTCTGACATTAAGACCACTTAGAATTCTCTGGAAGCATTAGGCATAATGTTATTGCAAAGGAGATGTAAGTACGCAGTGACTGAGATGGTTATGCAGGTGGAATTTTGAGGTTAGAACAAATACGTTTTTAATGAAAGGTCCAAATCCAATTTTAGAAAATCAAACAAACAAACTGGATAGATGAGTAATGAGGGCTAAATTGCAGATTACAGACTAATATGATTCACCATATCCCGGTTTAATTTTCTTTTCACATGATTTAAATTAGCTTGACAGTTTGGGATATATTATATGAAGCATGGCTGTACTGTAAAATGACGTGGATAAAATTGAAACAAGAAGATGGACAGATTTCTATGAATACCATTAAAATTCCCATCGTGTAAAGCTATACTGTTGACGTGGAATGATTCACAGATTGGATCTTCCAAGAAGAACTTGTCCATGAACATGCACATCATCATCAACCAGTACTTCTCAAAGTGGTAAGTTCCCCCAGCAAAATTTGTTAGGATTGCATCAAAATCAGTTTAACCATTTAAACCCTATACGCCTTTATGAAAATAGTCAAGCTCAGTACGTGTTTCGTGGATGGCATAATGTAAAATAATGTAAAAAGGGAAAAAAACACAATTATTGTATGAGGGTCCCTGGCACAAAATCTATTCTGATAGGGGCCCACAGCCAAATACATGGGGGTCCTTAACATGAAAAAAAGAGAACGCGTGAAGCAAACGCAGTGCATTTGATTTTCCCTTTAGCGCCCTCTGGTGGCCAGTTGGTGTCAGCACAGCGTGACACACACACACACGCACGCACGTTATGCCTGGCTTCTATAGTAAGGGCTCACTGCATTCGCAATTAGATTTGCATTGATGTGGCCTCAAGCAAGCCTGGTGAAACCACTCCCCCTGCTGGACAACATTCCAGAGGGAGAGTCCGTTCTCTCTTGGGCAGAGACAATGCACTCCAAACCAATTCTGGTTCGGAGCGATATGTGGCCGTACGCGGCCGCTAGAGGCGGGATCAACGCGAGACTGATGACGCATTGAAGCTGTGCCACAGCGCAAATGTAAACACAACCTAACAAGAATACAACTCGAAATTAGTATGGAAATATCGGATTCTTGTCCCGCATACTCCCGTCGCTTCGGTTTAATCGTTTCTGCTTGAGAGAGACCAGATGCAGGCAGGAGGAGGGAACTTGTGAACTCAATACTGCTGCAATCTGGCGGAGTCAGATTAGCCTCAAGCCTAAACTATACTCCATCACATGACAACACAACAGATCATTTTCAGTTGTTTTCAACAAGCGCCGCCAACGTCATGCAATGGAGTATAAATTATTCTATATTTCACTTTTAATATATCCCAAGTGTATGAGGATCGCCCACCCTCCCTTAGGTTACGGAATTATTTATAACACAAAATGAGGATATAAATCTCTGAGAGTCATGCAGTAAATCTCCAAAACATGCGGTGAAATGTCTCCGTCCAGAATCGTCCATATAGATCTTGTTAGGTGTTGGGTGTGGTTGGCGGCACTGCTTATTCCGGCACTGTGGATCCAGGCAGCTCATTGGTCAATGTGTGCCAGCGCTCCACCTTGGTGCCTTTGTTCTTCAGACAGTCTATCCAGTGTTGGAGCGTTTCCCCTTGTGAGTGACATCCTAAGGACACTCCTCCTAGGGGGCAAGGAAAATAAATGATTTGTTTGCAGTGTTGGGCAGTAACGAATTGCATATTACATAAATACTGTAATATAATATTACTTTTTCCAGTAAAAGTATAGTGTAATGATATGTAATATATTACAGTTTACCATAGTAATATATTTGTTACTCCGCCAAAACACATCTCGTTACTCGTTACAAATTAGCTTCATGTTGTCCCATGCAAAAATAGAACAGATTTACAAGCTATCAACAGATGACAAGAGATGCGCAGTAGCTTGTAGATCCAATCCACGGCTGCATTCTGCGCACATGACGTACACTACAAGTTGTCGCATGCGAAAATAGAACAGATCTACAAGCTATCAACAGATAACAGATGCGCAGTAGCTTGTAGATCTGCTCGTTTTAGCCTGCGCACCCCGCGGACAGTTATGATGTAGCGAATACGACCATCCGCTTCACTTCCAACAACACAACAGATCAGAGAGTGATGATGAGTGGTGGAACATGACAGAGAAATGTATTGGTATTATTTTGCATTTGTGTCTGTCAAAGATGCCAAGTACATTAATGACCGTTAATATTTGGTTTTATATCCTGCAATTATTCAGTTTGGCTGATTCAGTAGACTTCTTATTCCAATGAATTGGATTCAGTTGTATAAAAGGAGCTGGCTAAACAGATTGTGTTCATTTGCGGGTGGAAGGGGCCCGGTTGAAAAATAATATAAGTAATATGTAACTATATTGTTCTTGATTCCAGCAATAAGTACCGGTAATGTAATATTATTTTTCCTAAAGAGCAAAAAGTAAAGTAAAGATATTACTCTCCTAAGTAATATTGCCCAACACAATCTTTTTGAAGCTTCCCCATGAACAATGCTGGTAGTTTTTTGCACTCTGCATGTCTGAAATGCATTAATATAGTGTTTTGGATCTAAATGGTCTTTGGACAGAGCACTCGAATACATGTTTGACCTATAGTTGACATAGTTAACTACCTTGATAGTAGAATCCTCTGACCTCAGAGCTGCATAATTTACCGGTACATGCAATGGTCAATGTTATCATCGCAGGTTTTTCTTTTCAGAATGTTCTCTGTGGACATTTGTTGGATTATCCAAACGTATTCATATTATTCATAGATCCTGTAATACTAAAGGAGGTCAAAGATAGGGCTTCATAGTGTAAAGCTCCTTTAGTGACATATTGAATGTCCAACCAGGGAAACTCCACCCTGTTAGGTGAAAAGAAGCGGCTTGGAAGCACTGAAGGAAGCATAAGGTCAGTCTGTTGCTCTCCCCAGGTTGGCGGAGGGAGTGTAGAGCCCAGGATAACATTATATAGACACTGGGTGAAAAATGGGTTACAAAACCATGGGATAAACAAAGCAAAAAAAGAACCAATGGGGGCGAGCGACCCACTGAAAAAATTGCCGTGTTTTGGAACAAGCGTTCCAGTTACCACAAAAAGTATGAAAAGTAAAGAGCTTGTGTCTAAATAATAACCGCGTTGGGCCCATTCGAAGACAGATTATGTTTCCCCTTTATGGACATACAAGGTTTCCACCGTGACCCGGCAGCGACTATTAGAGCATTTGCACGGTCAACTCACCTATGAAGTCATTGGATTTTCCAAGGTCATAGTCCCACACGGTGACCTCCAGTGTCTTGGTGGACAGCTCCATGAAGGAGATCTCATAGAAGAACTCCTGCACACAGAGGAGAAAAGCCAGTGTCCACACGTTGGTCCGTCACATGGTCAATGACTCAATGCTGCTTGGACAGATCATTAATATAATAAGGTCTACAGCAATGACTATGCTTTCCCCTCCTCCCACGTCAAGGACATCAAGGTACTAGGCTGCAAAGTCCTCATCTGAAAATATTTAGTGCCAGGGCGGACAGAATTGAGATAAGCCAATTAAACCCCATAAGTCATCCTTTATTTGGCAGGTTTAGTATAATTATAAATGTAATTACTGTTGATAATCACTTCTCTGATGAGAGATCTGGCATTGGGTTAGGTTTGTGCCCAGCAATTAAAAACTTCAGAAGAACATTTTGTATGTAATATTTAGTACCTGTCCAGCCATTCAAAAACGTCTCAGCCTCAGCCCTCTCCCCGATGAATAGCAACAGCCTCATTTGTAACTGAATGGATCCTTACGGTAAGGGTCCATTTGGTTACATGTGTGCACTTCTCAGAGTTAAATCAACACTGAGCATTTGAATGAGTGCAAATTACCACTGTGGAAACTGTGCACAAGGCCGCCAATCGATTTTAATTATCCACTTGCCTTTTGATATCAAAAGAGTTAGCACATGATTCACCTGTGCTGTTTATTATGCGCAACAATAATATAAACTTGGGAATATAAAGCCAAGTAAGTGGAAATGTATCTGTAGAATTCTCGCTAGGTGTTTTTATCTTTAGTTAAGTTTATTGCCACACTCTGAGTCTGGGTGGATCTGTTCTAAAGTATTTGTATATCCCTTAGTTTTCATTTTTATTTCATTTGCATGTATCAGGCTTATTGTTGTTAGTTATTAGCTATATTACTGACAGAGAAAAGCCGTCGAGTACAAAGACAACTCAGGGTCAGTTAGAGTCAAGAATTATGTTCAGCTAATTAAAATCATAACAGGTATCATAAAATCATAATGTGGGTATTTTTTGTTCTTGCTATAGATAACATTTAAGATGTTCATGTAGTAGTAGCCTATTGTACAATAATAAAATAAATAAATCTCACATTTGATGATTGACAGAGGAAATCCGAAGACATTTAGGCTACTGATTATTCATTTTACATATTGTCTAATCTAACTGCATACTGAAATTTCAGTCGGTTTTGGCTAGCCACTAATTTAATGTTGTAATTTCATTACATGTGCAATCATAGTTTAAATCCAATAAGCATTAAGGTAAACGCTGTAATTCTGTTGTTTTAGGTGGGTAATCTAAGCGCTTCCCTCTCAAACGACGCTCACTGTGGTTGAAGCGCATCAACAGAAAATACCTCTTGACAAAAGCACTTTTTAGTGGGCAACAATACGACCATTTTAGAATATTATCGTAAATAAAGTGAAAACCTTGGCACACAGCCTCGGTCTGTTGTAAACAAAGAGTAACAGATGCAGACAGGGGTAGAGTGGCCGGTAGAGTGGCCAGATGGTGAAGTTCCCAGTTCCCAGGCTCCCCTCAGAGTTAGTGTCCAAGTGTCCTTGAGCAAGACTCTGAACGCCTCATTGCCCCCGATGAGCAGGTGGGTGCCTTGCATGGTTTCCTCCGCCATTGGTATATGAATGTGCATGTGAATGGGTGCATGTAATGGTAAATCAATGCACCATTTACCATTTACCAGACAGTGATGCATGTTGTAATTATGTCATTTCAGTGCACTGAACACTACTGAGCAGCACTATGAATAGGCTGGAGGAATATTAATGCTGTATACAGTGCACTGAAAGCATATTATTTACAGCAACTTTCACTCTATGGCATCATACTTAATTACACAACGCTTATTTTCTTGAAATTAACATATTGTTTGTGTCAAATATACCTGGCAGGACAGGAGCAGAAGGTCCACTAACATGTGAATTAATAGATAGAATATGTATTGAAAACAGTAATAAAATGAAGTGCAGCAAACTGTAATATGCTGATTCTTATTAATAGGATACTCACTTTTGTCAAAGTAGCCTACTCTGCAACAGATGTGGATAGATTGATGGTCTGTCTTCACAAACATTTTGGAGGGCATCGGTATCGCACATTTTGGACCCATCGAACACCAATTTGTACCAGATCTGGTTCTGTATTTCCTTATATTATTTTGGTGTAGCCTTAGGTTGGAGATTTAAGATGGATACCTTTATTATCCCGTAGGGGAAAATCTGTCTCCCAGAGGCTTAGTTACGTGTATTAGTGAGAAGAAAAAAAGACTGTGTTGCTGTGTAGGCCTATAGCAAAAGAGAAGAAAACAAGAAGCATCAATTTTGATGCCATAAACAATACAGAGCAAATTAATGTTAAACGGAGGTAAAAAACGAATAGTGGCCCATTTATAGTAGTAGTATAGTCGATGCTTCATAGTGTATCTCATCAAGAAGCAAAAGATAAAGGCCTACGGTAATTTTAAGTGCAATACCAATCAAAAAAGTGTCCATTTTGGTGAGTACAAAAACCTGAGAAGTGAAAATGCTCACAGCGAAAAAAAAACCAGCACAAATAAACACATGCTGCACAGCCCGCGGGCAACTAAATCTTGTTTCAGTGTATTTGACACAACAATATCACAGTCTAATAAATACTGTCTTAACTAACGAACAGTAAAATTAATAAATTGATCGTCCGCGTCCGTCATCTTCCTCTACTATCAATGCGGCTGAGGTGCACCGTGGACACCCTTTCACACCCAGGCGGCTTTGTGCATATTTACCACCCTCCACACTAGTGGTTATCAACGTGGGGTCCGGGACCCTCCAGGGGCTCCTTGAGGGTGTTGGGAAGGGGTCCTCAGATAAATTGATAGTTGGGAACCAGGTCTGCAACTCTGAGAATGTACAAATGGAACCAAATTGATTGTCCATTTGGTTCTATTTGTACACTCTCGATGTATGGCCCCATTGCAAAATGCACGGTTGGTTTGTATCATTATTGGAATTATGGAATAGATGACATTTATTTAAATATATCAATCAATGTGATATAGTTTGTAGAATGTCCATTTTGAATTAAATTATGGGATACATGATCTAATTAGCTAAATATATACATTATTGCTCCTGGCCTGATTAGCCTCTCCTGAGGTGGATATACATATACAGTCTCAGGAATGTTCTTTATCCCTCATCTTTTTTTCTGAGGTCTGAGGTACAAAATGTATATAGCCTATGTTAAAATAAAACAATAACGTTTATTGCAAGTTGCCAAGTTCAATTTGATGTTGATAAAAGCAGGCATCCGCTATTGTGAAGTGTAAACTGTTTGTTTGCCATTTCCTCCAGAAGGAGAATGTTTACAATAATGATGTCTACTTTGAGAGCCCTTCGTCTAAAAATGTCAACAGCCTATGGCTAAGGGAGCAAAAGAAAGAAAAAAAAAGAACAACATGTGCAATGTTAAATTGGCAAGATAATGGGTGCTGAAACTAGGCACATATACAGTATGGTGTCTCTGTGGACCGCCTATAACCCTAAATGAGCTGTTCAGTGTTCCTACAGTATACACAACATACTGTACCACTGTGGCAAACGCAGAGGGGTTCAAACAATCCCTCGGGTGTAACACACACATACACTGTATACGCTTGGACACACAAACACGCACACGCACACTGTGCACACGCACGCACATAGTTGCCTACCTCATTAAACTCTGGGTTAAGTGTCTTTTTTATGACCGCTGTTTTGTGCTTGGATTTCTTCTGCAGGTCTGGCTTCAGGTACCTGAGACGAAGGAATGTGAAGCCATTAAGTTATGAGCAACGGAGCAAAAACCTCATATTCATTGTCATTCCTAAAGCAGGGCTGAGTGTTCTTGATCCAAATGTAGAGACAAATACCACTGACAACGTTCACAAAGGTCACAGTAAGGTCTGGTAAACAGCAAATCACTATTAAACACACAATTTTGCCATTAGTGAAAGATTTACTGTATCAAACATCATTGTGACGTCAGAACAGGCCAGCTCCATATATGGGTTTTAGGGGTGATCTGGATTTGGGCCCTGTCCACAGCCTGGACAGAGGCTTTTGTGCTGCTTCTGGACAACCGTGGGTCCGACGGACTCGACACAGGACACTGCACTCCCTGTGGTGGTGTGGCACGCATGTGTCAAATCAAATTTGAAGTCGGTGGGGCGAACGGTTCTCGAGTTACGTGGATTACAGATTACAGACATACAGTACAGAATGTATTCTGATCGGGACATCCCTAGTATCAATATTATATCCATATTATGATATTAGACTGGATATTGTCTGTGATTTTGGATATTGTACTATTGTGATAAGTTTAAATTATGTACAGTATATACTGTAGGATCACGAAAAATTGGTATCTGCAGATACTCAAAATCAAATGATCAAATTGTATTAACCGCTGCAGTCCTAGTTCAATCCACGATCGCTTTGTGCAGGCAAAACAAAATGGCACGGGGGAAATTCATAAACGGCACTATATACAGCACAGCAGTTCATTCCTCTTTCTCAGGATATTTTTAAAGCAGCAGCCTCAGAGCATAGCGAATCTCTCACAATCACTTCCCTCCTTGCCACCCACAGCTCACACGGTGCGCACACACAGCGCTGTTACGTACGTTCCCACACACTCTCAGACGCAACAAAGCAGCTGCGGAGGAAGCGTGACCACAGAAGGTCAGAGATTGGAAGCGTGTGTACGATGCGTAAATAAACAATTTGTAGCCTACAAGTATGTCTCATACCGGCGATTCTCAACCTGTGGGTCCGGGGCCACCTGGTGGGTCGTGAGGATTATTGCAAGTGGGACCCGAAATAATTGGCAAAACACTACGATTTAGAAACTTAGAAGTATATTATTGATCCAAGCCGGAACACGATTGGTTGATCATTGAAATAAAAAAAACGCATGCGTCCCTTCTATCTATTCTATACACTTTGGCCGCTGTGTTAAGTGGTCGGTTGGGCCACAAACGCTTTCAAGATTTCAAGTAGGCCCTGATCCAGGGAAAAGGTTGAGAACCACCGTTTTATGCTGTTATGTCCACAGTAACATTGACGTGTTATTTTCACACAGAGAGTGTAAATGTAGTGCAACATGTGCAATTTCACTGTGATGATGTCAATGTGTATACTTGTATACGCGTGTGCGCGTGTGCGTGTGTACGTGTGTGTGTGTGTGCGTGTGCGTGCGTGCGTGGGTGGCAGAGAGAGGGGAAGTGAGAGATAAAGAGAGGGAGGGGAGTAGGGAAGTGTGACTATAAAAATGGGATGAAGACGACATTGGATTGAGTGACACAAAGAGGAGGAGAAGAGAGGAGGGGCACTGTGCGTGCGTGCATGCGTTAGACCCCACCAATGATTCGCTATGCAACTCCTTGCAACATGCACTACTTACTACTGTAGCGATGGTGCCATTATGGAAGATTAGATATGGAAATATTACGTCCTGTGCAGCCAATATCATAAGGTATGGCACCAAATGCTACACTACTGGTAACCATTATCCCCAATGAGAGACCTTAAAACTGCTTTGTTGCGGAAAAAAATCACGTTAGGGTTAATGTTAGGAATAGAGTTTTTGACGGTAAGGTTTTAGAGTTACAGTTATGGTTGATTTATACTTTGCGTTGCATGCTGTTCTCACACACCAAAAATACCGGATCTACAAGCTCACAACACCTTGTGCTGCAACACGTAATGAGCTTGGAGATTGGGTTTTAGGATAAAAACAAACAAAAAAAACATTCATCCTAAAATGTTGATGTACTCTCAAGTAAAGCAATGAACGTGTGTGTGTGTGTGTGTGTGTGTGTACACGTGCAGGGTAATGCATACCGGTGTCAATTTGTATGCTGCGCCTGTTCTCAACCACACTGGGTGATATCGCTGCTGCTGAGGAATATTTCATCCAAGAATGTCTGTATACGACAGTGGTGTTTTTGCTTGACTGGTGTGTGTGCGTGCGTACGTACATACGTGCGTGCGTGCATAAAGAGCGAGCCAAAAGCACAATGTAATCTATGGCGTTTTACTTATTCCTGGTGCAAACCTCGAGGTCATGAGCGACATTCAGGACAGCATTACAGCGGTGGGCGGTTCAGCCTATTTGTATGGATTATCTGATATATGGATTCAACATGCCTCATTCAGCCTCCTCTCTGCCCACCCCCCCACACACACATAATATATAGCCTACACAGTATATTAATCGTCGCTGTCGGGCAGAAACCTCCTATCTAACTTTCTTCTTCTTTTCTACATTCTACAGTGTCACACAAAAGCATCCATAGTTGCAGTCGCAGGTCCACAAGTTCGAAACGTGGCGCGGAGCAACGCGTTTCGAGCGTGTCGGTTTGCTATTTTTGACGGCGTTGAATTTGACTCCTGAAAATTAACAGTTTTGGACAAATGAGGTTTCTCACCCGACAGAAATTTTGTGCAGAGCAGCTCTTTACCATGTGTTTAGAGCAATTGTCATACTTTTGCTATATCAGTGTCCGCTCCGCTGTGCCAATTCGTCCTGCAGCCCACCGCCAGAATACAACAGTATTGTCATGAGGGCGTGTTCCTCAATCTATCAGACTTTTAGAAGGGTGTCAATACGCTTGTAATTACTTTGACGGATGGGTAAAATACTTGACACGGGGCCTCCAACAACATGGGAAGTGCCCTCATCTATCTCCATTACTTCTAATCTATATTGTTAACTTAAACCAATCCATCACCGGGTCAGCGGCAACAATAGGGGGCCAATGGGAGCCAATGGTCAACAACTGCCCCACACGGCCAGGAGGAGGGGGAGATTGGGGCCAGATAGGTCATGTTGAAATGGCTGCGCAATGGAGCTTGAAAGATATAACGCCCCCAATCCCCCATCAGTCTTAAGAGTGCATTAATTACCAACAATGGAAAATCGGATACCATTTCATATATGGAATTACAGTTCTACTGTTTTGGAATGATTCTCACATGAAAACCGTATGACCTTTGCATTAACATTCGGTGTGTCCTCACGTTTTTACATAGGGGTCCGAGAAGCCGTTGACATCCATGGCTGCTAGGTGGGCACAGCGCTTGACGCCCACGCAGAGTCCGCCGCGGGCCTTGTCCTTATCCTTGGCCTCGCCCTTATCCTTG
>OOFJ01028971.1:0-12345 GCA_900323375.1 Benthosema glaciale
GAATATATATGGATATATATATATATATATTCCATATAGTTCCATATAGACATTTCTCTCTCTGGGAGCCCCAATTTATATTGTAAAATCACTGTTACTTTAACTCTGAGAGTGTACAAATGGAATCAAATTGACCCGTTATTTGGTTCCATTTGTACACTCTCAGAGTTACAGTCCCATAAGGGTCCATTTGGTTCCAAAGTATAATTTAACTGAGGACCCCCTGGAACTCCCTCAAGGACCCCCGGGGGTCCCCGGACCCTACTTTGGGAACCCCTGCCTTTAAAGGTACACTCAACAATAAAATGCTGCACTGCCCTGTCCAGTTAAATAAAACGACCTGACAGCCCCTGTTCATAAATCTAGGATGATTAAATGCTCTGTAATATTAATAATAAATGACATGATATCACATACAGCAGTCAATCTGTCACCACGTAATTCTTCCACTGAAAGCATAACAGAGAAATGGTCCCCCTCCCCTCGGCAGAAGCGTTCCCCCGCTTGTTAATGACATTAAATAACTCCTTTAATGATATAGTCCCATTGTAACATGACGACAAATAGTTCTGGTTTTAACAGACGACCTGTCAAAAAAAATGAAAGTATAGGTGTATGTTACCATTTCTCACACAGACAAATGACAACCCGGGAGTCATTCAATGCGACACAAGGGATTAATGGCTGCAGTCAATGTACGGATCTCTTGTTATTGTTTACATTTTGGAAACTATATGTTTTCTCTGTTTTCAGGCTGTCATTGACCAAGGACTCACTTTTATCCAATAATGATGTGAGTTCACGTTGAACCATTTCCCGCATATTCTTTCTAAAAGAGTATCAAGCTAACTTGCGACGAACTAGCCCTCTATAGCTGCTATAGCTAACACAGCTCCATCTTTACTGTCGCCCATTTCTTCAGAGATGTCAAGTTGATGATCAGCTTTGATTTGGCGTTCCTGATATTGAATGTCGTGAGCGTCAAAATGATTGAAGAGGTATAGCGCCCACTGAGCCCCTTAAGGCCCAGAGACGAAGTCAAAATTGGGGAATATCGAAGGTAAAGACACTGCTGCTACACTTGACATTCTATCTATCAGATTCCCTACTGTACTAAATTTGATTATCGTACTGGTACACCGCAGTGAATGACGTGATCTTAGCGAAATATAGGCCCAGCACTGAGTGTTTTGTATAGTTATTTTTACAGCATGGAAGCGTGTAACCATTGGTAACCAACTTCAAAAGAAAATACCCAATTTCTGTGCAGACTGCAGACTGTCGTAGAGTAGGTACAATCTCGGAAAAGCCTGAAATTACCGTTCCACTGTGAATTGTTAGTTGTTACAAGATCTGGTAATCAGACACCAAATTATTACAGTTTATCTCATATATCATCAACAACACATATATCTTGCACTTAGCATAGCTACTGTTGTTTATTCCAATATGGAAGATACATTTACATTCATGAAAAGCTTCTACTGCTATTTATTCTGAAGTGTAAAAAAATGTATTACCGGTATGTACTATTTTATTATCTTGATTTGTTCATGTTTAGGGTGCACAATGTTTAGTGCAACTCAAAGTTCCAAGTCAGAGTTCCTGGACAAAGCCAGGCAGGCGAGAGAGGAGAGGAAAGGACAGAAGGAGAAGGAGAGAGCAGCAACCCAAATCCAAGCTCTTATTAGGAGATTTCTTTGTCGCTGCAGACTCCAGAAGCAAATTCGGTAAGATCAAATAACGGTATGAAATGTGACAAATCCACACTTATACTGACAAATCCACTACGATATAATAAGCAAACATCACATGCAAATAAATTACAGAATGATTAGAATTTAGAGAGACTGTCAAGTTTTAATTGATGTGAGTTTTAAGCACACTGATGACACATTTTTCTTCCAATGTCTCACCAGGAAAGAGGTTGATGATTATTTTCAAGTTCCTGAAGTTGGGACATCAAAGAGAAATGCACTATCAATCTTCAAAATTGCTCGGAAATTATTATTCATCTATTGCCAAGAAGATAAGTTGGTGAGTTATCTTTTGTTACACTGTGTTGACTAACAAATTGTACTACACTGTCTACACAGACAACATTGTGTGTGTTTAGTTATAATAAGGCATTGTGTAGCCTTATTATTTGGGATACTTTACTTTCTATATCAATAGTAGCCTGGAAACCAGACAAATCTGCCAGTGCAAATTATTTTTGCCCAGCTCCGCTCAGTTGCGATTGGATTTCACTACCTCTGAAGTAGTGGGGGACCAATAGGGGCAAAGTATGCAAATATGGGGCGGGTTTATCACCTGAGGCATAATTTCATAATTTTCCCCTTGGAAATGCAGGTTCCACACAGATAGTCCAGACTAATATCTAGCAGTGATATTAGTCTGACCATGCCAGGCTATGTCTATGTATAGCTATGTCGATTATTTGGCTGAATGATTTTAAACCAGTCACTTTAATTCTACCTACTATACAGAGGTTTGAGAAGCTATGTCGATCCATACTTGCCAGTATGGAGGTTGAAAATGAACCTAAAGTGAGTATCCTTAAACTTTATTTCTTTACAAACAAGCAGCTTTTAGATAAAGTACTATTTTTCTCACTCAGTGACTGTTGTCATTTGGATGCCAGGTATGGTATGTGTCCTTGGCCCTTTCCAAAGACCTCACCATTCCTTGGCTCAAACAGATTAAAGATGTTCTTTGGGTCTCCTGTCAGCTACTGAAAAACCTAAAGGCAAGTTTTGCATCAAAGAACTACTAGTTACTTACTAAACTAATTTGAATCCAATGTTTTCTTATTCACATCAGTGTTAACATATCTGACTTCTTTTTATTGCAGCCTGACATACTTCAGGACAATAAATTGGTAACACTGTACCTCAGCATGCTGGTGACTTTCACAGATGTTTCAACTTGGAAGATAGCACGAGGGAAAGGTCAGTCTCTGATCGATTACGTTTGTCAGTTGTCACTGAACACATTTATTGGGTGACAGGCTTGTTGAAAAAAAAAACGTGCTCCCTTCTTTATTCAAGGAGAGGCTCTGAAACCCGCATTGACCAGGATTTGTGAGAATATTATGGGGCATCTCAATCAAAAGGGATTCTATTCTGTACTACAGGTACTGTAACGGCTCATACAGTTGTTTCGTTTTAATTCGGTGCCTTATTTCTTTAACTTCATCTTTGTTTTTCTTGTATAGATCGTGCTTACTAATGGCTTGGCTCGTTCCAGACCTTCTCTCTCAAAAGGCACTCTAACAGCAATATTCACATTGTCATTAAGGTGAGCTGTCATCAGAGGAATCGCAGTCACTGTGATATTTAAAATGGAGCAGACACATGCACACTCATCTCTCCCTTTCTTCTTCTTTCTCTCTGTGTGTGTTTGCACTGGGCAAATATGAGAGATACCCCACCTGCCACCCTCTGCCCTATTCAACATTTGAATCGGGATTCGGTTGACTGATCCACTCTGGATCTGCTCGTAACTCCATTAATCCAACAACGTGGCTTTGTATGCTCTGGTTGGTTAGGGTTAGGGACGGGGTTAGTAATGGGGTCGGACCAACGTGCCGTCGGAATAATGAAACCCCCCGCTCGGACACATCACTACCACCGCCACACATTCTACAACCGATTTTCAGCTACAGAGTACTACAGACCATAGTTGGCGGCCATACGGCCCAATGTCGGCTTGGTGTGTCAATGTGTCTACCTATTTTTAAAGCTGTATGTATTTTTCCCCAGACCGGTCATTGCTGCTCATTTTTCTGATAACCTGCTAAGATCGTTCCTGATTCATGTCATGTCAGTTCCAGCAGTTGTATCCCATCTCAGTGTACTCACCCCAGAGGTAAACACAACAAAATACGTGTTTGATCAATTTGAATCATTTGGTCACTGTGTCTACAGGTTGACTGTTAGATTGGCTTTGATTGTATCTTCTTTATTTGGCAGTGCATGGCCTCCATACAGACTCATGACCTGCTGCGGAAGTTCATTATATTTCTCAGTCGTGAAGAACAGTGTTTAGACATATGTGTTTGTCTGGAAGGCAGCCACACACTCTGCTTACTGGGTAGGTACAATGAGTGGCTTTTACAAATGTTTAACTATGGACAAGTAAACCCATATCATTGGCTGTTTGGTCATAAACCACATTGTTATTAGGAATACTGTTTTTCAAGAATATGGCATGTTTGTAGTATTTCATATTTTTCTTTGTATGGTAGGTAACTTGATACACCTGGGCTACCTCAATGAGAAGGTCCTGGAGGAAGAGGCCAATCATTTTGTGAAGGACCTGACGGACATGTTGTCCTACTGCCAGAGATATGTGTCCCAAAAGAAATCCAACCTCACGCACTGGCACCCAGTTTTGGGGTGGTTCTCCCAGACTGTAGACTACGGGTCAGCGAGACACGAGACATCCTCTTTTATTTAGATAGATAACAAATTTAGTGTGACACATATTTAAATGAATCTCTTCTCTGGTTGTCCCCTCTCCTGTTTTCTGCAGTTTGAACGAGTCAATGCCGCTGGTCACCAAACAGCTGCAGTACCTGTGGGGTGTTAATGTTATCCGGACGCTTTTCAGTGATGTCCTCTCTAAAAAGTTGGAGAGTCAGGAGCCGACTCCTCCTCCCCCACAGCCTAGCACATCGCAGAACAATCTACCAGTTAAGAGTGAGTTATATTAAAAGTGCTTTAGCATAGACCACATTTAGCTACTAGATGTCGCACGACAGTCCACATCACAACACTGTTGCTCTGATTCCTTATTTCCCAGAGTTATGTACAGGTATACTGTATAAGGCAGGAGTTCTCAAACATTTTATGCCACAACCTCCCGGGTGATTGCCTCCACATGCAGAGAGCAGTGAGCTGTTATTGTGTCTGTCGGCCTAAGTTGATGAAGCGAGACAAAGACACACAGCTGCCAGGCAGACAATTAGTTATGGAGGTCTTCGTGTTTTGTGGCTGTGTTGTGACAGGTCTCTTCAAGAGGGCATTTCAGAAGTCAGCTTCAGTACGAAACATCCTGAAGCCAGTGGGAGGGAAACGCGTGGACTCTGCTGAAGTTCAGAAGGTGTGCAGCATCTGTGTTCTCTACCAGACTGCTCTCTCAACGCTGACGCAGATAAGACTCCAGATTCTCACCGGTCAGTGACACGCCGGGGGTTACATGTGAACAATAACATCACCAGTGTGTTAATTGAACTGTAGCGTGTTATGGAAGGCTTTGTCTTAATTCTGTGCAGGTCTCACACACCTTGACGATCTGTTGCCTAAACTTTGGGCTTTCATTTGTGAGCTGGGTCCTCAAGGAGGCCTGAAACTGTTCATGGAGTGTCTAAACAATGACACGGAAGAATCCAAGCAGCTCTTGGCCATGCTCATGCTCTTCTGTGACTGCTCACGGCACCTCATCACGTAATAATAATAATAATAATAATAATAATAATAATAATAATGACATGCTGTGTAAGAGATCAACAACTCTATAGCTACTTTTGAAGACATGCAAATGTTGTATGTGTTCTAGAATTCTAGATGACATTGAGGTCTATGAGGAACAGACATCTTTCAAGATAGAAGAACTTCTCACCATCTCCTCATTTCTGAACACGTTTGTGTTCAAGATGATATGGGATGGTATCTTAGGTGAATAAGCCTCACCTTTTTTTAATCTTCATAGCAATTATCTTTACTCAAGAAGTCATCATACCGTATCATATCATACCAGCTCACCAAGGTTGGATGTGAGTGTATTTATCTCTGTATATTTACATATACTATATATACGACAGAAAATGCCAAAGGAGAGAAACTGGAGCTGTTCCACAGTGTTCACGGCTGGCTGATGGTGCTCTATGAGCGAGACTGCAGAAGGAGGTTCACCCCTGATGACCATTGGCTGCGCAAGTGAGAAAATTCACCTCATTCAAAAAGAACATTGAATCATTACATCACTTCCTGAGTCTTTTGTCTTCCTACAATGTGTAGTCTATTAGCATTGTACACAGAGGAACAAGTAAGCTTTTCTATTGAGTCGAGAGTATAGTCACTACACAGTGCTTCAATAGAAACGCTCATCTGTTCCTGTGGGTGTGGTTGCTCTCAGGGACCTGAAGCCCAGCCTATTGTTCCAAGAGCTGGAGAAGGGCAAGAAAAGAGCCCAACTTTTACTGCAGTACATCCCCCATGTCATTCCACATAAAAATGTGAGTATGCAACTGTGGATCATTTCCTTCTAATTGCAGGCATAGTGCTACTTTCATATTAATTTCTCTTTGAATTGCCCCGCCCATTGCAGAGGGTGCTGTTGTTTCGGAACATTGTGACAAAAGAAAAGGAGAGTTTGGGATTGGTGGAGACGAGCATTGCCTCACCTCACGTCACCCATATTACCATCCGCCGCTCTCGGATGTTGGAGGTACGGATGGGGCTAGCCTAGGAAGTATTTGGCATGGAATAAAAATGCCATTACTTTTATATATATTATAACCACAATCTTAGATTAATGTCTGTAATGTCCTCTCCTTAAGGATGGATATGACCAGCTCCGTCGGCTGCCTTCGAATTCCATCAAAGGTGTCATTCGTGTGAAGTTCGTCAATGACCTGGGAGTAGACGAGGCTGGTATTGACCAGGATGGTGTCTTTAAAGAGTTTCTAGAGGAGATCATCAAGAAAGTGTTTAATCCTGCACTCAACCTCTTTAAGGTAATTTTCTTTTAAATCCAAGTTGAAGTAAAAAATACAATATTACTAGCAGCTAGCACGTCTAGATACTGGTTGGGAGGCCTGCTCTACTATTGAGAAATTTCAGCCCTGGTGTCAGGTGGGGTACCTGTTAAACAATGTCAATAAAGCAATTTGAAGCATAGCCGGCACACCAGATTGGATACTATATTTGTGGTTTGGACATTGTTGCAATTACCTCTCAGTCAGGAAAGACGAGAAGAAAGCGTTCAGATTGTAGCTTCTAAAGAGCTGTCTATTGTTTTTAACTTGAACTTAGAGTAAAGTTCTGCTGCTGTCATTGACTATGCTACCATTAAGATGCTATTTGTTTCACCATAGACTACCAGTGGAAATGAAAGGTTATATCCTTCACCTACATCCTACATCCACGAGAACCATCTGCAGCTCTTTGAATTCGTGGGGAAAATGCTTGGCAAAGCAATGTATGAGGTATGTTTGAGGAAGTTATTATTTATTGTTGCAGTAGTACCGAACGCAGAAGCGCCTTCCAAGGTGCAGCGAGTGTCTAATTTACTTTTTGTGTTTTCAGGGCATTGTTGTGGATGTCCCTTTCGCCTCGTTCTTCCTAAGTCAGGTCTTAGGACACCACCACAGCACATTTTACAGCTCCATTGATGAGCTGCCTTCACTGGACTCTGAGTTCTACAAGAATCTCACATCCATCAAGGTTAGCAATATTTAATGCCCCCCCCCACACACACACACACACACACACACACACACACACACACACATTATTCATGGATAACATTGTTCCAGTTGATTCATTTATTTGATTTGAGAGAGACTTCATGTTTGGTTTTTCACTTCAGCGCTACGATGGTGATGTAGGGGATCTAGGACTGACGTTGTCTTATGATGAGGATGTCATGGGGCAGGTAAGTTCCTAAGGCCATGTATAAAATACTAAGTGAAATAATTTAAAACAAGACATTTCATCTGTAATTCTGAAATCCCATCCCTTCCAGCTGGTCTGTCATGAGTTGATACCGGGAGGGAAGACTATGCCAGTCACCAATGAAAACAAGTGTGTATATTTATATCAGATTCTATAAACATATGCTGTAACACAAGTCTTTAAGTTGACTAATATATACAGTACAATGTTGTATAATAGTGTGTGTGGTTGTACTTTTAACTGCATATGATGTGTACATAAATGATGTTTCACTGTTTGATCACCCTCTGAGTCTGACCTCATCTCTCCATCTCCACCAAATGCATTCTCTCATAGGATCAGCTACATACACCTCATGGCACATTTCCGGATGCACACACAGATCAAGGAGCAGACCACAGCGTTTATCCGTGGGTACCGCAACATCATCAACCCAGAGTGGTTGCACATGTTCTCCACTCCTGAAGTTCAGCGTCTTGTTTCGGGGGACAATGCTGAGATCGATCTGGACGACCTCAAGTATGGAACCTCTCTGACACCCATGCCCTTCCTTTGATATCTTTATAATACTATCTTTTGCTATTTTATCCACTGCTCCGTGATTTGTTAGGATGCTTGCTTGCGGCATCCTTTCATGTTTTATGAACAAAAGAGGGAGGAGTAAAATCTATGCTACACATAACAAAGATCTATCTATGCTACACATGACAAACTAATTTGTTCGTCAATAGTATAGCTTTAGTATACAGAAAATTAATTTTCAATGTCATCCAATCAGGAGCGATAATGAAAATATAACACAAGCTAATGAATGGTCTTTGCAGGGTTTTCTTTTCTGATTGGATGAAATTTGTAACACACCTGAATATGTATTTTTCTATTTACTAAAGAGCCAGAGAGATGGGGAGACCCATGTTGTTGATCAAGCCATTCAATTCAATTCTATATTTCAGACCCAGGGGAAATGCATTTCACAATAAAAACAGAACAATAAAGAAAACATAACAAAGAAATAAATAAAAAGACAAACCTTCCATAAAGATCAGTTTCTATACAGACGTGTGCCAATGGTTCGCCATGTTTCATCCTTCAGTCCTCCCAGTCTGTGTTGTCCCAGAGCAAGAGAATTAATTTAACCCCCTAACTGCTCCTCAGCACTGTATTATTGGCAGCCACTACCATTAGTTAGTATGGGTAGTATTAGTTAATATGGCTACAGTATATAAATTCCACCTATGTGCAAATGTATGTGGAAAACACCCCAACAACTACTAAAGGGTATGTATTTCTCTCTTTCCCAGGAAGCACACGGTTTATTATGGAGGATTTCACAGCAGTCATCGGGTCATCATCTGGCTGTGGGACATTCTGTCCAGTGATTTCAACGCTGAAGAGAGGGCTATGTTCCTCAAGGTGAGCTCTCCTCTTACGTCCATGTCTACTATCACAGACTTTTAGTAACCACCCCTGAAGTAGGCCAATTACATATATGTAATTTGCTACATAATCTGTATTATAAGAGATTTTCTTGTCCTCTGTTGTTATTGTCTTCTCATAGTTTGTGACTAGCTGCTCAAGGCCGCCTCTTCTAGGTTTCGCCTACCTCAAACCACCTTTCTCTATCCGCTGCGTAGAGGTTTCAGATGACCAGGTAAGAAAGACAGGGGGAAAGGGAACAGTGTCCTTAGAAATAAATAACATCCCTTGCTTTGTGTAGAATTATATTGCTTTCCATTTCTTCCGTGTCTTGTTTATTCTCAAGAAATGTGTTAAAGTTTACATTCTTGCGTCTAGGACACTGGAGACACCCTCGGCAGTGTCCTCAGGGGCTTCTTTACCATCCGGAAGAAGGAACCCGGTGGACGTCTGCCCACCTCGTCCACGTGCTTCAACCTGCTCAAGCTGCCCAACTACAGCAAGAAAAGCATCCTGCGCGACAAGCTGCGCTACGCCATCAGCATGAACACAGGCTTTGAACTCTCTTAACTGAGGTAGAGCTTCACCGGGACAGTCTGCACAGCGGGGCTTTTCCGAGGAGCCGGAACCCCAATAAGGGGGTCAAGGCTTGCCTGAACTGGTGCCTGTCACTTCAGCGGAGCATCAGAAGTGAAAGAGGAATCATAAAAGGAGCTGTGTACTTTTCCTTATGTTTACTACTAATTCAAACAAGACGAGCTTCACTCTCCTTCGGCACAGTCCCTCTGGGACGTCCAGCCAGCCACTCACTGGCTGCTTCTATCCATTGCTGCCTATAGAATCTTTTTTGCAATCATTGGCCATCATAACTGTTCTGGGGGAGAAAAAACAAAGAGAAAACTGGTTTTTCTTTTCTTTTTTTGCAGCATGATTAGATTTTTAAGCATTTGCTCAGCCACTCATAAAATTCAATACATCATATACTATACTGTAATTTGAAGAAATGCAGAAATATCCTGGCTAGATCTCTGCTTCTCAGGCTTAACAGAATGATTCATGAATCGAACACAACCATGTCAAGCAAAGTGGAAAGCAATACAGATACAATGCAAGCCATTAGACACACGAGAGACTCACTTGAGCAAAACCAGTCCAAGGGATGCATTGTTAATACAGTATACCTACCCGTTTGGATTCTATTATCCAAGTAACTTTAGGCTGTTAGATGTGTTTTAAGAAGTATTGTGGAACATGATGCACCTTTTTTTTTATAAAGAGAAGACTAATCATTGATTCATGTTCAAATTTTATAAAGGGGAAATGGCCCATGATAAGTGGCCCTGTGTTGATTACCTTATATCCCATGTGGATTATGGAACTAACCCCTGGTGACCTCATTCCATTTCTCCCTACTTAAGACCCTACAGTCATCTGACTGAGGCTGTGGCCGTGCATTTTTCTACACAGAATTGTATCAGACACCCTAAGTCCCTGCATCTTTCATCATGCTGTTTATTTACTCAAGACAAAGATGTCATCCCCTGCTGTATCTGGGGATGTTTTTATTATTTGTGAGTTTCTGCCTGTCGCAGCAGGCAAAGCTGGACCATGTAATTTGCCCCTAAAACGTGAACCACAAAGTCAATCTGTGATGTTACTGTTTGTATAAATTAGCGCTATAATGGGATTTTTCACTACATCTTTGAATAATGCTGAGTGCCTCATGTACTGTATGTGTGTGTCCGCCCTGCTATTATGTGTCTGATTGTCTTGAGTCTCTCGGAATCAAGCCATACACAGGGGCAAGGTACTTGAACGTTCCCTGCACCTAAGAAGAAACAGCTGAAACCCAACCACTGTTCTACCACCACAAACAAACAAGAGAGTTACAGAAGGTTGCTCTCTCATCTCTGGACTTTTTTAAGCCATGTGGAAAAAACATTGAGGCAAAACCTCTTAAAATGATGTCATGGACTGGTTCATGAACTGAATTTGAAGGCTTGTTCTGATGTCTCCTATAGGGATGTTCTCTTGCACACTAATTCCGCTCTGTGGCTTTTGATAAAGGGACATATGGCTTACTACTACTAATACTTGGTTGTGCACCAGTGTTTCACACCAACAATAGCAGACATACGCCCTCACAACGTGTTGCAGTGCGACAAATGAGCTTGTAGATTGCCTATTTTTGGTGTGAGACATTGATGTGCAACCAAGTATACTTAGACATTAAACAGGGTTGAATTACTTAGTGTAGTAATTTAAGTGACTTATTGTTTATTACCAGGGAGGGCCCTACAATTTTAAAAGAACTGAAAAAGGTTTAAATCAAAAATAGCAAATTTATAAAATTCTCCATTATGCAAGATTATTTTTCTTTTATTTTTTTGCGAGTGTGGTGTTGACTTCTAGACAAGAAGAATATATTACAACATATCACTATTTGTCTAAACAATATTATGGCCATTACTAACTTTACTAATTAAATGCAAACATATTGTAATATCCCTAATTACGTTAAATTTAGATGAAGTGAACCTGTTCTTATAATCTTTGATAAAACAAAAAAATGTTCTTGAGGATATCACTTCTAATGAGATTAATTTCCCCTTTCCTGTTATTGTCCAGTCTTTGCTGAATCAATATTTTGTAACGCTACAGAAATAGAGCTGTCATGTAGTGTGCAAGAGAGATGAAAGATACCTCATGAGCTTCGTCTGTTGTTTGATGAGGTCACTCATCAGTTTTAAATGATGTCATGAAATCTACGGTAACAACAGATCAGAATGAATGCAAACGCTCCAGTGGACTGATGATGCTGGCTGAATCCAGCTCAAGTGCAACACTCCTGTTGAAGTGCGGGGACCCCTTTATAGAAATGATGCCTTGTTCAGACTGGCAGCCCGAATCAGATTTTCCTATCCAGATTTTATGCAATCTGAACTAGGCTCAATCTCATTTGTAAACATCAGTTTACATCAGTTTTGTCTTTTGATAAAAAATCTGATTCCAATCTGTATTGGCCAAAAATCTGATTTGGGGTGCCAGTGTGAAGAGAGCCTAGAAACTGGCTGCACTATGTGAAATAAGTTGTTGAAAAGGCAATTCCCATGTAAAACCTGTCCATGTGTAAGATACTCATTCTTCTGTGAGACATTAACAATGTTAACAATTGTTAAGTCATGTAAACCATTATTATATAAAAAACATTAACAGCATAATGTGTGTTTTTTCACCCCCCCCCCCC
>OOFJ01028974.1:0-10797 GCA_900323375.1 Benthosema glaciale
ATACCCCTCACTCAGGTGACCCAGCCGGCGTGATCAAGTCCCGACTTACGTCCCAGTAGCTACCCTCGATCAGTCCCATTAGGGAAAGACAGGGCCACACAAAGTCCACCGCTCCCGAACTACTCTGTCAGTACTGGGTGGACCATCCGGCGCATGGAGGGACTAGGCTCTGTGGTTTGACACCTGTCCGGGACCCTCCTACATCTCACAATGTCCACACCTGCTCTCACCAGGTGGTCACCAGGACCTGTGCGTTGCGCCAGACTCCCAGCACCATGCACTTCATCCAGGAGCGGCGGATTGAGCCGCAATGGTTCCGCAGGCTCCACCGGTAGGGAAACGGTGGTGCTGCAGGCACCGCTTGCGGCTTGAATGGCCCTCCTAAAAGGCCTTACCGTGGGCTGTTGGGCGTCCTCCTCACGGAAGACACAGTCTGGGGCGCCAACTATCTACTGCTCACCCCGGTGCCGTCTACATTCCGGCTGCCAACCATCTATCGGGTTGTCACCAGTCTATACCTAGTTGTCACACAGTCTATTCCTATGAGTCACTATAAATAGAAAACAAATAACAAAAACATTGCATGGATGCACCATTATTATTAAACTAACCTGTTCTTAATTCATGAGTTTGCGTGTCATACGATGGTGTTGCACACCAAAATATCCAATGTACAAGCACACAACTTGTCGCATGATAGAGTAATATAAAGCAGGCTTTAGAACGAATGTATCATAACACTTTTAACCCAGTTCCAGTCTGAAAGCCCATCCCATCTGTATAGCCTAAACACACCAAAACCATGCCTAACCATAAAGTTAACTAAATATAACCAAAAGTATGTTACCCTTCCATGATTCATACCATGAATACATTAATTATAAATCATTGGCGCTACCTAGTACCTACCACTAAACCACTAGTCCCAACAAACATTCCATCCTATCTAAACTGACTGAGCTGTGAGCTATATCCATTTTGTAGAGCACCAAGGTGGCCCTCAGAACAGATGCCGTGGCTCTAGGAGGCAGTGCCATCTACAAGAGGATCTGTGTGTGTGTGTGTGTGTGTTTGTCCATGGAAAATCTATCAACCAGCTTTGGGGGTGGGAGGGGTAACATTACATACACATTTTGTATGCTATTATCTCATTGAACTATGTGTGATTTGGAAAATACCAATAAAGAAATTTTGGAGGAAAATAAATTAAAATAAATGCTGGAGTGATCAGCACCAAATATCTAGAGCACGCTGCCATTAGGCCAAGAAAGTATCACCATGCATTTTTCTTTTATATATATATTTTTTAAATGTTTTAATAATATTATTTTAAATATATTAATTTTAGAATGTAAGTCAAGGGTGGTCATGAGGCGCAAAAACTTGCCCAAATATGTTATATACATCACAGATATTATATAGATGAGGGACGTCGTAGACTGACCACATTAAGATGAAGCCTTTTTAGAACCTGCATTGTGATTAATATCTAAAAGTGAGAGAGAGAGAGAGAGAGAGAGAGACATACAGAGAGACAGAGAGAGAGAGCACCTCCTGTATTTCTTGCAAAGGCAAGGACTGTAATGAAATGGTCACAGAGTAAATGTATCACTCCGCGACACGTTCAAAGGGAAAGAGCAACTGGATCTCAGCAGGTGAGTGGGTGAGGGGGATAAGGGGCTTTGACGTACTCTTTGTTATGTTTGAGAGCCAGGTGGTCTGACTCAAAGTAATACACGTCTGGCTCCTCCTCCTCCTCTTCCTCCGTGACCTGGCTGCATGTTGCCTGCTTACTGCTCCCCGCCTCCATGAGCTCCACAGTCCCACTGTCCTCAGCACCCGCTGGCTCCCCGGGTTCCACAGAGGCCTGCTGCCCCTCACTGGAGGGCCCCGCGCAGTCCATAGGGTCAGGCTCTTCCAGTTTGGGGTACGATGCCTCCAGCTCCACCTCCGCCTCTCCCACCACCACTGTGGCTACCTCCTCCTCCGCCGCCACCACCACCACCTCGCCCTCTTCCCTCAGAGGCCCGTTGTCTCTGGGAGGTGAGGTGGGTTTCGGGGAGGGGGTTTTACCACTGCAGGCAGCCCGCCGGGGTGAAGTCCGCAGGGTGTATCTGTGTTCGTGGGGCTCTGTGAAAGAAGGGGGTGTGTTGGATGCTGAGGGGTTGCATCCTGGCTCGGTAGGGGAGTGGGTTGCTTCTAGCGGGGGTGTTGTTTCTCCTGAGTTGCTGTTGCTGATTGGGATATTGTTTATGTTGTTAGCAGAAGTGGGGGAGGGGGGGTAGGAGGTAAGCTCAGTGGGTTCCTGCACTGGCGTAAGAGGCTGGCCATTTGTTCCACCCTCCTTCTGCCCCCCCTCCCCCTCCCCCTCCGTCACCTGCTCCTCATGGGCCAGGCACAGGGACCCACCAACAATGTCCACCTCCATCTCCTGCTCCTTGGCCACCACAAGTTCGGGGAGAGGCTCCTGGAGAGAAGCCTCAAGTGTGGCACCAGCAGGCGATGCTGGCCACTCCCCTGAGCCGCTGACCTCCGTCTGCCCAGGGACAGAGTTTCTACAAGGCACAATGGGGTCAGGGGATGAGGACGCCCCCACCTGGCTACCATTGAGCAATGAAGGGCTATTGGTGGCAGAAGCGGGACTTGCACAAGGCTCTCCGGTGGGCGCACATAGCTGTAGTTCCTCTGCTGTCATCTCTCTGAGTCCATTAGAGGCCTTGTGAGGGTTCGGGGGATCAGCAGCCTTGTCACACTTCAAATGACATTCCTCCGTCTTACCCTCCACTGCCAGCCTGGCCTCACCTTCCTCTTTACAGAGGATCGGTGAAGCAGGGGTGGAATTAGCAGTGTTCTGGTCAGCCAAATCCTCCTTATTGTTATCCTCTGTGGGCTCTGGCACAGACACAGGGCTCTCTGACTTCGCAGGCTCCTGCACGTCCTCCTCGGGTCCCTGAGACTCTCCAGAGCGGGAGCACCGCTTGGCCCTTTTGAGCTGAGGAGAGGCATCCCGTGTCTCCTTCTCACAGTTTTCAGACTTCTCTGGGCCACTGTCCTTTTCCGAGCAGGACACACCTCGCTTCCTGGAGCTAGCCCATTGCTCCGCCTCAGGCGGAGGTGCCTTACAGTCAGCTACCTTCCCCTGCGATGACGCCTGCTGCTGTGCGTCCTGCTTCAAGTCGTGCTTGGTGTCTTGCTTGGCGTCCTGTTTTGCGTCCTGCTTCTTCTTAGGCGAGCGGGCCCTGGGCAGCGGAGACACAGAGGTCTCCTCTGGCTGGGCAATGCTGCGGTTCCTGAGGGTTCGGCCAAAAAAGTTCTCGTCCAATCCATTGATCCCCACTGATGACCGTGTGACGCGCGAGGAACGGGACGCGGCCATACTACGGCGGGTGCCTACAGTCTCATCCTGGTGTTCTCTCCTCTGCTGCAGAATGTGGGCACCTGGAAACCAAAGAGACATACAGGTCATTACTATTAGGTCTTATAATTATTAAATAGTACTATACATTGGTCTTGGCTGCCAAGGTGAAGTGTCCCACTGGGGCCTCATACACTAAAATGTATGCAGTGAAGCTGTTTTGTGTAAAAGTGTCGACCAAATTCAAATGGCTTGATTACAAACATCTTTGTAAGTAACTAAGCAACATAAAGAAAACCAATTCAAAGTGAAGTTTCACTAGGTTTTGTCCTATTTCATCAGACAAATATATCCTAATTTAACATTTTAACAGAGCTTTGAGGTTAATTTGCAATTAGAGTACAGGGGAAACTGTTGTGCCTATCTTTTTTTTTTTTCAGGTTAACTCCAGGTGCGATGGTCTCAAAAACAAAAGAAAAGTGGAAGCACTATTAGTCAGACTCAACCAGACTCTAACCAGAAACCTAACCTCACAGGAAGCCACGGGTGATTTTTAACCCACAACACTGATTAGTTTTAACTGACCGGCAATTAGTTCATCAATGAAAGGTGGTTACTATAAAAATGAACACTGACAAGACGAAATGCCCTGAAAATACCCTTTTATGTGTTCACGCTTACATACACATTAGTAATAGCCTAAATCAATATAAGAAATAACTAAATAAGTCTTGTCTTGGACTTTCACAAATGTGCTGCAACTACCTCACAACCAAAGACAAATAAGCTGGGGCGCCGCTGGCCTAGTGGTCCAGGCACATGCCACATATACTAGCTCTGGCCTGGCCTGACAGCATGTTGCATGTTCGAGTCCCCATGACAACCTTTGCTGCACGTCTCTCCCCCTCTCTCCTGTCCGTCTTCACTGTAACCATCAATAAAGGGCACAGAAAAGCCCAAAACAAATCTTAAAAAAAGAAAAAGACAAATAAGCTGTGTGTGGTCAAATAGAATGGACAACAAAAATATGTTACCAGTATGACAATGATAAGCATTCGTTATTAGTGGTTAATAATTTCCAGCCTACATTCTTGAACCAGCATGTAGACTCAGGATCAACGTGATTTAGTCTAACTTCCTGACTCGTTTTCAAGGAAAGCAAAGCTTGCTAAACTGCCAATTGTGTTGCTCAGATTTATTGTGTTTTTTTGTTTGTTTTGTTCTTAACTCTGATATCAACAGATAATACACCACAGACAATATTTACAGCATAGATGACTATACAGTATAAAACTGACAACATCAACACTCATCAACATTAAGAGTATTATTATCTCACTGCTGTCCTTGTCCTTCCACAATAAAATAAAAGATGCTATACCAATTAGCATAGTGAACTAGTGCCCTTTTACATTCATCCGCAACCTAATCAGTGGACCTATATCTGTCACAAGCTATTTAAAACCTCTCTGGAGCAATCCCTCCATTTTCCTGACATTGTAAAACTACAGCTGCATAAAAGCCGTGACCTATGGTAATAGTCACCTGGAACAAGTGCTACCACATGCATAATCTCATTCACAGTTCACACCCCAATAAAGATTCAAGCAGAGAAAGCCAATGTGATTTGACCATGCATAAAATATGAGAGAAAGAAAAACAGAATGAGTAGACAGGGGGGGCGGGTTATTCAGAGTGAGCGCTCATCCTCAACATGTCAAAAATAATTAGGCCTGCTCTTCAGTACTTGCATGAGAATGGTCATCATGGTTACAGTTTAGCCATGAAAAGTTAAGAAAAAAAAATATATATATTTTTTTAAAGACAGATTAACCTCATGTTTCTCATACCAACTGTCATAGGTGTGTGTGTGCTTCATTATATTTGAAAATAGCAGGTTGTATGCTAGCCCCATATGTGACTTCATTCCCTACGCTCATTCTGTAGCTCCGAGACGAAGACACACCAGTGTGACTTTGTCTATTTTACTTTACAGGCAGACAAGAAAATCAGCCGCTTGCCGCTTCCATGTTTTGCATGTTGACTGAACTGAAGTCAGTTGGAAAATCTAATTCCACATTCGGAGGCTTCGGAGAGGCGCTAATGCTTTACAACTTCCTTGAAAAACATGGACTAAATAAGCAATTTAAATGCTTGTTTCAACCCGTAACTTGGGAGCCTGTAAAGAAAAAATAGTTTAGCTCGTGTACAGCCCTTTACTTTTTGGATACAATGTGCAGAAAAGGGTAAGCAACGTTTATAGTGGAAACCATGCGCCGCTGAAGGCTTTACTGGTGAGACTTCATCTCGGAGCTACAGATTAGAATGAGCGTAAAAGTTGTATGCCAGCTATAGAGATTTTCCAATTATTTAAGTCTGAATCCAAGTTCCTTGCGACAATGCATGCAAATGAATAGCCATCTTTAGACAATCATTGGCTATAAATACATATTTTCTGTATTTGTGCATAAAGATTTAACCCAGACACTAAATCACCTTGTATAACATTTACTAGTTACTGAACGACTTGGATCCCACTGTGGTAGCCTTTTTTCCATGCAAGGCGGCATTATGCTGAGAGGCAGTAAGCCACATTTTTAAGATTTAAAGCCCAGATAGGCAACCATAATTGCATGAGTGAATAAACCCTGATAGGTGGTGCTGCGTTTTCCAATCAAGCTACTTCCTTTTCAGACGCGCGTGTTTAGTAGTGAACTTGTGTTGAGTCTGTTGACTGTTGACAGACACGTGTTGGGCAGAATGGGCACACTATCATGAAGCGTGTTTGAGCCGAAAGAGAAAATACCAGGCGCTTAATTGTTCCAACGATATCGGCGTGGGAAAAACAATTTGTGCCCAATAGTGGCCAATACATTTGGGACTTCGGCGTCTACGTTAAGCCACCGCAACTGGCGCAACAGCCATCCAGTGGTTAAGCCCATGAAAGCAACAACATCCAGTGGTTTGCTCTGCTGCAAGCAAAGTTAGGTCTATAATACGTCGTGGTCAAAAAGGACAAGCCACCTTACACTGGGCAGTACGTGTGCTAAATGTTTTAACCGGGCAATAATTAATTGTGGAGATCTTTCCCTTCCGCGACTGAATACGTCTCTATGGGGAGATGTATTTAAACACATTGAAAGTGGGCCTAGTGGCAAGACCAGATCCCCGGTTACCCGGTGAGAGAGCCCAGTGACCAAAGTTAAAAACAAACCATACTTTGCAGTCTGGCAAATACATGGCGTAATGTTCTTAATTCACGACACGTTACTATGTAAGCGGGTGTGTCTGTCAACTGTATAGCACGGTCTGGAAGAGATAAACACAAGTGCAACAACATGCCTAGGCTATGCTAAGTGTTAGCACGATCACATTGACAACCAACTTCATATCAGGGCGAACATTTACTAGTATTACCTAGCTAACGTGCTGCCAGTTAGCGGGCTAACTTTAGCAAACCAGCTAACTGGACTCACTGAATGGTAGTAGACACACACAGTTGACGTTCACGCTGTTGCATGAGAGAGGCGGTTGAAATATTTTCAGTTCCCAATTTCTAACGACAACATTTTAGTGCCACAGTCTAGCCCACAACTATTACAAGGATCTAGTTTTGTTTGAGTTTCTCCAATACATTACTAGCTAGCCAAGTTGATTAGCATAGCTGGCTGTTAGGCTACATTACTTGTTATAAATAAAAGCTCACTAGTTGCGAGAGCCTTTCGCATTGACAAAAATGACGCGTTTTCCAAAGAAATGACGCACTTTAAAAACTGGTCAAAGTGTAGAAGCTGGTCGCGTCGACACTTTTCCAGTCGAAAAACGCTATATTTGTGTCAAATGACACGATCCCCCCCAACGAATATACGTTCAATTAAGCATTCACGTTATTCGTGTGTAGATACACTTTAAGGAGTGCTATAGCTAGCCGCATACATACTATTTACGTTACAGTAGCGTTACTGATAATAAACCAAACAGTAATATGGATAATGACAAATGTTATTACTCGCAGGTGTGTTGGTGTGGCTAACGTCTATATGCACCCACAAGTTAGCATAGTTAGCATCCAGGGCGCACAACGGAGACGTTAGCTTAGCTAGTTAGCTGCTACGGCTAACCGCAGGAGGCTAATGTTACCTAGCCGATTGTTCCGCGCACCACAACTTTGCCGACGGATTTGCGTGCCGCTAATAATGGCGACTGCACACATTTCCGCTACACAAATAGCGTGACGTTTAATCGTTGGCTATGTTATACTTAGTTAACCAAATGTTCTTACTTCAAATTTTGCTTTTGAAGCTCGAGAATAACACACATACCTCACTTCCGTACATTTGCTGCACATTCGGCAGCAGCCATGTTTTCAACCCAGTCAACTAGTCGGGTGTGTGTGTGTACACGATATACCCGCGCTCATCAAAACGCAACACTATACTGTACATATTTGTCTCTGCCAAGGGTGTATTGTGTCGGAGACCCGTGGGAGGTCATCCGATTTATGCCATTGTTTACAGTTTATATTCACTTTGTAAACTTTGTAGTATCCGATTAAATTGACCCCCCCCTCCTCCAATATAATCTTGCACCCACATACAGTAGCACTACACACGATACAGTACCTCGCTATACTATAGTCATTATTAGTCAATGAATGAGTCACAATCAAAACTATGACGGGCATGTCAATTCATTTCGTTTTAATAGTATCAGCCAGCAGAAACCAGGACAGATTTTTATTTATTTTTTGTCAGGAGATATCCATATGCAATATGGATTTCTAGTAGTACAGCATTCGCCCCCATCCCACACATTCGTCAACACCATGCCCTTACACATTAATGCCTTCTATTAATTGTTGACGATACAGATTACATGATAATATGCCATTTATGCATCTTTACATGTTAAAGTTTTGATAGTCGCATAATGTGATTGTGTATACATTTTGAGCAGCTTTGCATTTGCATGCATTTAAATGTGATGTTCAGCTGGGTTTTCGGTTGCTCCGTTGCTGTGCGACTAAGTTTCATCAAAGCATGCAGTCTCATTAGAATCTGTCTGCCCACATATTTCCTACAAAAACAAAATAATAATAACCTATTAACATCATAGTAAGTTACACCCTTCAGGGATAAATAACCAAGTAAGTGCTGGGGCCGCGGACCCATGTACTTTAATGGTACATTCAAATACAAAACCAGACATTGTGTGAGCATGCCAGTCAACAGTACAGTGCAAAACACAAAACTCGTTCCTGAGACTACTTAGTTATTAGTCCCTTGATAACCTTGTGATTTTTGTCCCTTAAAGTCGCCAGAATTCCTGCTAATCTAACCATTCATTTGGACAGTATTCTTTCACAACAGGAAAATCGTGTCAATATCTACAACAAGATGCATTGTGATTCATCACAAATAGCAATACACAAGACACATGGACTGCATGGACACATTTGTTCATTTGGTCAAGAGAAAAAGAAAATGTGGCATTCAATGAAATCATTAGCTGCACATTCATTTAAATGCTCGGTTCTGGAAACATCCCAAAATGTATACTACAGTGCTAATAGTAATAGAAATGTAAGAGGTCTTTATACAGATATGTACAACATGACAAACCTTTTCCAGACATGTTATTTCCCTCAGGCGTTAAAGGCTGCCATATAGCAGTAAAGAGGAGTCCTTTACTCAAATGCTTTTGAAATAAAAGTCAAGTGCAAAAAAAGGCATTTTTTCCATAATGTTTTTTGTTGTTTTCTCTCAGGGCGTGCTGCTACACAGAGCGTGTCTCCACCTCTATCTTCTCTTCTGACTGCGAAGTTTCTGTTTCCTGGTGACTGACATTAGGGCGAAGTGTTACCACTGGGCCACCGCCGTGGATGGAGTGAAGGAAGTTCCACGTCTCCTCAGAAATCTGTCCAGAGTCAGCTCCTGTGAGCACAACCACATATAGTGCAGTCCAATATTAATAATATTTAGTAAATATTATTTACACTTCCATAGCTCCAACACAGCATAGCAGCCTATCCAGCTTCACCAAAGCTGATAAAAATTACCTTCTTCTAATTGTTCTTTTCCTGCTCTCTTAACATGCATTCCTGTTTGTTCCTGTTTACATCTTCTTTCTGCTGTAGCTTGGAAGTATATCTTTCTTAGTGTGGCTTGAGCCATTTAGCATTTTCTCTCCCTTCAGACACAGATTCCTATTATTTTGCACATTTTATCAGAATATATTTTTTACAGGATTAAATATGTAACAAGTGCTCCATCATTTTGTTGTTTTCAGGCTGGCAAACATGACCAATTCTAATACAATCACCCCAGACAATATAGTCAGTCATTCCCTGAATATACAATCCAGAAAGTAGAAGCCTGATACAGTACCTTGTTTGAGTGTTATGTGGCCATTCTTGTTGATGGCAATCTTGGAGTTATCAATTGCCCCTGGTGGATCTAAAGAAATAAAGAACGGGTCATTATCGCACATCATGCATATAATAATTGTAACTGAATTCAAAAAAGCGATTTCTGCTCCCTTGTCAGAGAGAACAGAGAGAATACATTACAGAATGCACTTTGCAGACACATGATTTAAACGTACAGATATGACTCGTACAGAAATAGAAGCAAAAGTAGGTTTTTTTTTGTAAGAGAATTTTTTGCAGAAGCAGTAGATATTCTCTTTCAAAATGAATCAAGATATGGGAGGAGAAAATACAATTGTTTTGTTCTTCCTTGCTTAAAGGAATAGTTCACCTAAAAAAAAATATTATCAATTAGACACACAACACCCCAAGAAGACTTGAATTCATGGGCAGTTTTTTGTTTAGGTCGCATTCCTAAGCTAATAATGTGATGATCACCAATGAACGGTGTAGAGAATAAATCAAGATTTAAAACGAAATTGAAGACTGCAGTGATTCATAAAGAAATAATGTTTAGTTAATTAGCTTGTTGAGTGTTTGATTTAAATTATTAGTAATAAGATATACAATGTTTAGTTTGTAGTTTATATTTTTTTGTAATGTTTCTAGAAGGTATGAAGACTAAAAATCTTCAATTCTTTTTTGTTTTGTTTTTAACTATGTAATGGCAGGATTCCATTGTATTATGTTTTCATTTGATTGTATGAGTGTTTGGACCCCAGGAAGAATAGTCTTCACTGTAGTGAGGAATAATGGGGATCTGTAATAAACAATAAACAATAGTGTAGTCTATCCAGTAGGAGATCTCCATGAAATCAAGGCTTTATGGCATGTGTGTAAAGGATAGAAAATTTGTTTTGGAGGAATTGGGACCTTAAAGAAATGTACAAAACACACACACACACACACACACACACACACACACACACACACACACAAGAGGCTGAGGCGGTGTGGGGAGGGGCTTTGAAAAACAGTCAATAAGGTATGATTTAGGGCCCTAGAGACAAGACCT
>OOFJ01028975.1:0-12357 GCA_900323375.1 Benthosema glaciale
GTATAAGCTGATCTACCACTGTGACTGATGAGATCAGATACATCAGAGTCAGCTTACAGTGAGTGGCCAACATGTCTGTCCACGTTTGTACATCATACACAGTAAACTCCTGCATAACTGTCTGTTAGGCCAACAGGGGTCTCCCTTTAAGTCAGACTGGCTCACTGGCCTGTTGGTCCCTTGTAGAACACCAGGCAGGTCATGGTACCCTTATGGGTACATTTGGTGCCATTCGTACTGTAAATACTGAGGATTCTACTGTGTAGGATGATTATGCATGCAATATTATATTATTCCCAAACATACAAAGGAAATAGACATTTGCATGTCAGCTACAGTACATTATAATGTCATCTGAACTTTTCTTTTCTTCCATATTATATTTTCATGACTATCTGCAGAACCTGGTTATACAGTCTGAATGTAATATTGGTCACACTTGACTTAAAGTTAAATACTCAGTAAATCACATGTTGGAATTTGCCAAGCTTTAGCTGCCTGGCACATTCATGAATAATAGAACTATTCCCTTTAACTGCTTATGTGCATTGTCTCCTCACAATGTTTTTACAGTGTGGCTCTTTGATTGATTGATTGAATACTTTATTGGCAGAAATGAAATTAGTACAGCATACAGTCAGACACGAATGAAATCAGTACAGGGTACAGTCAACCACAACTCTGTAGGATTCTAGCTGTCTATAAAATGATCTGTCTGTCTGTCTGTCTGTCTGTCTGTCTGTCTGTCTGTCTGTCTGTCTGTCTGTCTGTCTGTCTGTCTGTCTGTCCAGGGGCGAAATGTTATTATAATCGTTATTAATCGTTAAGTTTTTGGCTGGGGACCCCCAGAAATGCTTTGGCCATGTTGATCCTTCCCCATCTATCCTTCCTCTTTGATGTCTCCCTTTTGACTGATACCTCTCCATTTAAACTCTAGACTGGCCTGCCCCAAAGTTATTAAACTAAGCTTGGGGGATCCATAACTAAGCTTGGGGGCTCCATATATTGTAATCAAATGTTTTTCGTAAATTAAAAACTATAATAAAACATTTTAAATAATTTCAGAAATCTTCCCGGAAATCTAAAGAATTCTATGAATTAAATACAGTATATGAATTAATAGCATCAAGAATCTCACAACGTTTGCCATGCTTGTATTTCTTGACATTTTTGTAACTTTAGGTCCCGGGGTTACATTGTACAGTAGGTCTCTGTATCACAGTCAGCACGGTGCAGATAGTGCAGGAATAAACAGAGAATGGACCGTCTTCATGGTTGTTGTGTGTACAGTATTCTTTTGGACATCCATTTACTGTCACAACAGCTGAGCTTACAAATATTGCTGTGCTTGCACATTGTTCATCAACCAGCAGACATGAACTTTATTTTTTATTTTTTATTTTTCATGTTTTAGAACTCTGTTTGGGTGTTTGCAATCTGTGGGACGTGTCTTTGATATCTTGGTACAGTTGGTAGGTATACAGAAAGTGCAGGTCTTTGTGTGGGTGCATGTGCTGTCAGTCTGTCGGTCTCTCTGTGCTTGTAGTGGGAAGGAAGTTAGGTGTTTCTGCAAACTCAGTGTTTCAAAGTGATACCCTATCACAATATTAGTCACGGCCAGTAGGTGTTGCTATACCTCTGTATGTAAATGTGTGTAAATTACACTAAAGGGCCGAAAATGATGTTTGTGGATTTGATTGAGAGGAGAGATGTATAAAGGGGGTGGGGGGGCTTGGCATAGTGAGTGAAACGGGCAGTGATGATAATCAGACTCGCTGTAGTGTGAAGCAATTATATCCTATCTAATCGTTCCTCTCCCCCTGGGTCAAGTCCAATGTTATATATGCATGATATGCCTTAAAGCTGCATTTAAAATACCGACTCCTTCAATTACATCCACGACTACATCACAATTATCGACAACAGCAGCATCAACAACTAATCAGATTTCCATTACATTCCAAATTAAATTTGAATTGAAAACCAAGAGAGGGACATTTCACCCCAAAGCAATTACCATGGCACATGGGAGTCCCACCGATGGAGCCACAGGAAGTAGACTAGCAAACATAACATAGAAAATGAATGAGGCTAATGGAAAAGTTCATATAAGTGCTTTCATACTCTTCATTCTGTTTTCTTGAGAGGTTTGTTGCAGGACCACTTACTGAATAGGTTACTTACATTTATCCCCCTATTTCCTACAATGTTTATACATCATTACCATGATACTCACTGTGACCTCCTGTAGTCCCAGTATGTGGTCAAGTTCCATCTCCACACTTAAATACTGTACTAAACAGCAGTGGCTATATAGTTATCTTTATTACCATGTTACTCACTGTGACCCCCTTTGGTCCCAGTATGTGGTCAAGTCCCATCTCCATGCTTAAATATACTGTACTGAACAGCAGTGACTATTTATTTTTGAGCGGTGCCTCCACTCCAATGCTGCATCTGTCTGTCTGTCTGTCTGTCACACGCGCGCACACACGCACGCGCGCACGCACGCACGCACGCACGCACACACACAGTCAACAACTGTGCTTGACTCCAAGGCACTGCTTACTTCACATTGCAGGTGTGATTTTTTGATGATGAGAGACACGCTGCAGTAACATGCAAAACAGTATTTATATATTTATAAATTATTTATATTTGCTTTGGGGGAAATATCTTCTTCCCCATGTTTGCTGTTTAGTGTTCTCTATATAAAATGCATTAAAAAAACACTATACACGTCCAAAGTAAACAAAACTAAACAAACAAAACCTGTAATATGGTTATCACAACCCTGTGGACCTTTTCACACTTGACAGCATAAACATTCTAACTAGGTCCAGGTTTATTTCCTGTTGCAGTGTTTGCGAATTTGGCTGACATGAAACTGTTCCCTAGCAACGCAATTCCACTGACAAGGTCTATATGGGGGCAAGGCGTGCCTTGAGCACGCCTTCATTTTTATTTTCCAGAGTGAGAATATATAATACTGTACATTCTTCAGGAGCAAAGTTTCCCCTTAAAGGGTCACAGAGCAAGAGCATTTTCCATGTACAGTAACATTGCCATTTGGGAGGCGTGTAACAGGAGCAAATCCATAATAAATATTTCTCCATGCTCTTAGAGGCTAGAAGTTCACCAGGACTGCATGAATCCACGGTCTCATAATGACCACAAGATTCTGCACGTCAACCTATCAAATTGCTTTATTTAGTTTTTATTCAGCTTTTATTTAAGTCCTGTTGAGATGGTGTCCATCAAGGCTGTATCCTCTCCCCTGTCTTATATTTAACATCTTCCTGGAGAACATATCCATCGGAGGAAAACACATCTCCAAACTCTGCTTCGTTGACATCAGCCTTATAGGACCTTACTGTATGAAAAGCGAAGACGAACTCCAGGAACTCACCACCAGACATGGATCCTGGTAAACAGCCACCAGACCTTGATCCTGGTCAACAGCCACAATCTAACCAATCAAATTGAACAGGCAAACACTGAAAGAAATAAAAGACTTCAAATACCTCTGGCAGAGAATGTCCTGGATGGACAACATCAAGGAATGGACTGGCTGCAGCTTCCAAACCCTGCTTCGCACAGATGATCAAGAGCACTGGAATGCTGACTGCCCAAGCATCCACACCACCATGACACCCCTACGGCAGATGATGGATTGACTTAGCGAGTGAGAGAGATTCAAGATCTCGGGAGCCCTGTTCCATCTCTGAATGTAATAGACCAGTGCCCATTGGGTACGGCGGCCGGCCTACTCAGGAACTGTGCAAATAGTTGTCAGAATTCCACCATCTGTCTGTCTTTGTCCCTTTTGTGCCATAGAGATCTCTGTATCTGTCTGTTTGCCAGGCTGTGTATCTTTTATGCCCACCAGATCCCTGATGTTATCAGTATATGGCAATATATGAGCATGGTCAAGAGGTGCACGCACATCTAAATATTACAACACGTACAGGATCCCACAAAATTACAGAGAAAGGAAAGAGGAGATCTGCACACCGTTTTAAAAGCTCCCAAAATGATTTATTGATAACAGAGTGGGCAAAGCAATACAACGTTTCGGCCTAACCGCTAACTGCTTTCATCAGGTATGAGCATACCCATACATGCAGTATATACAGTACATAATTATGGATGTACAAAGATTTCCTGTATTTAGTGTAAGATAAGAAACATTAGCATCAAGATAGTGTTTTGAATTCCTACAGCCATTGTCATAGCTGCTCTTATGCTGCGTTCACACGGCAGATGCAAAGTCTATCATTCATTGTCAATGGAAGCCAACGACATGGCGATGCAAAGATGCAATGATGCATGTAGCTGCTCCAGGATGTGATCTTTGCATCTTTGCGTCTGCCCGTGTGAACACATAGCCATGGTTCATGGCTATGTTTTGTGCACCCTGTTTTGTGCACTATGCTGTATTAATGGGCCAAATTAAAGGAATTTTGAAAACATGGAAGCATCCAGTCTTCCTGTTCTATCGCCACCTCTTCTCTAATGCCCACACAGTAAAATGCTTGGTGTTAATCTAACTGTGACTCAATTTGCTCACTCTCAGAATTAAATAAATACAAAGGATTTTACAGTGTGGTCCGTGTTGTCCCTGCCAAGGACTGAAACACTATCACAACAGGATGTGGGCTGGGGTAACACTAAAGAGTGCTTCCTCCCTCCGCAGTGTCAGTCACCTGGGAGCTCCATCAATTATACTAGGAAGCATTTGAATGCAATCCCCAAACCTGAGCTGTGTTGTAACCCAGGGGATGCAAGTGGGCCTGGAAATGCGCCATGAACCGGACGTTTTGTAAAAGCCCAAATTTATCTTGTTTCTTTTTTTCTTTTCTTTTTAAATGCTTTATGCTTTTGATGTAGGCTACAAATAATATTCTCAGTGTTAATTCAACTTCCATAGTGTACACAGCCTGATCTCACATAATATACGGTAGTATAAATTAAGGGAATTGACATTCTGTAGATAAACTACTAATAGGGCCAAAAGTCTGTTCATATATTACTAGTGTTTGATGGAGGCGTGGGTTTCACAAACCCGGAAGTGTAATTTTACCGCGGCTGTTTCGGGCTGTGCTTATCGTGTCGTAACTCGGATGCGGCTGAGTAGGCTCATACCGAACTTTGCAACGCCAGGACGGCGACTCGGTCGTCTACAGCCTCCCTCGGCGGTGCTTCACGTGGCTCAATTTCGTTAGAGACTGCGCCCCTCCATCATTGTCAATGGGGAGGTATTTCAGAATATGAATGGACTTTTGGCTCTATTAGTAGTTTATCTATGGAATGTCAATTCCGTTCATTTATACATAGATATTATGTGAGATCAGGTTGCATATTTGTACAATTACCTTTGCAGATTATTGTATTAGCATGTGAGATTAGAAATATGATTAAGGACCACTTGACTATTGTTGAATGCCTACTTACTGTACTAAATCATTGTTTATGCACTCTTAGCCTACTGTTATTTGCTGTTTGTCTCTTTTTATGAAATGTTTTATGCTGTTTCTTTCATGTGACAGTTATTACACTGACACCTTGGTTCCTTATAGAGATTTTGATTCTCAATGGGAAAATGTCTCATGGCTCTTCTTGACTTTAAAAGGCCATTTTAGCCTTTTTAGAGAGTACTATAGGCAACTACCGTGACCTGTTTACTTAGGTTTGGCAGGCGCGTGCATACATACTAATAGCTAAACATTGGACAAATTTGAGGACAGTAACATAAATATTTATCAGCAGCTCAATTGATGGGCTTTTAACTTTGACACACAGCAACAGTAGCGGCACACCTGCTAACAGACTAAAATGTTGGCCTAATGAAAATGGACAATCCACCACTAGCACTCGGCTTTTATTGCATTTTATAGCACCATTTTATTATGGGTCTGTCTGTGCGCCCTATCCAGTCAACGTGGCTCTCAGAATAAAAGGTAAGAGGGGTTGCAATATTTTCTTAGCAGGGTAGATATGGCTGTCTTTATTACCATTATCAGTGGAGTATTGCTGATACACCCACATCAGTAACATCACAACCACATGCGATTGTGGTCCCAACACTCCAGGTAATATTGGCACTGAAAGGAGATTGCATTAGTGCCTGCATTGAACAAAAAAAATGCACTGAGCTGTAGGCAAAGTGCACCAGTCCAGTTTCCCACCTTATTGTGAACGCGTGTGAACGCGTGTGTCACGCTGCGGTGTCACACACTAGAGGGCGCAGTTTCACCAAACCAAATATACAAAATAATTTTGACAGACTTCAAATACACTGCGTTGCGTTCGCTTCACGCGTTCGCGTGTCTTACTTGTACTGGAGTACAATAAGGTGTCTTGTTTGTTTTGTAATGTTCTGCACCTCTCTAGAGCAAGCAATCACTCAGGTCAGACATTCTACTCATGGTCAGCAAACCATTTTACAAACTATTGTCCAATGCTGGCATTCACAGTATAGGCCTACAGGAGGTTTATAGAAGGCTGTTTTGCCTTCAGTGTACTCAAAACAGGATTAAATTATTGAATATCCATGCCCCTGCCGAAATACTTCAAGACAGTATCTTACTACTAATACTAAACTCTAAACTACTGCATAGACTACATAATTCAAAGAAAAATTACATGGTCTACTGTATTTCCAAGCACCTCACCATATGTGACAGCTCAGAGGAAGACAACCTTACACAGCCTTGTTCTTCATGGCCCCAAAGTCCAACTTATTGTGGACTGACATACTTGACACAAGATCAAGAAGAGCCCTAGCCATCCAGTTTTATTAATAATTCTGTGTATAGTTGTATCTGAGATGCTCAGAAAGCTCAGAGTGGCTATTTTCCTCTCTTTGCCTCATGACAGCAAAAATATTTCTCAAGTACACTCAAGTACACCTTCCACCCCCATCTTTAAAATTCAAAGAAAAATATGATTCAATAACCTAACCAACAGGGGTGCCCACTGGCCTAGTGGTCCAGGCGCATTCCACATATAGGCTTTGACCTGACAGCTTGTCGCGTGTTCGAGTCCCATTCATGACGACCTTTGCTGCATGTCTCTCCCCTTCTCTCGTCCCTCTTTCCTGTCTGTCTTCACTGTAACTATCAACAAAGGCAGATCTTATACAATAACAAATTTTAAAACAAAAAAACCTAACCAACATAGTATTATATTTTAATATAGAGAAACAATTCAACAATCTGGCCACCCAAAACGTTTTGTTCACATAGTAGTGACCTAGTCATGATTGGCTGCCTCCTAAGCCCTGCCACGCACCGCGGAAGTGTGTCAACACCGCACCGCAGCCACTCTAAGACCGCAGCTCGAAGCGACAACAGTTGCTAATGTTATGAGCTAACTGCATGGACAGCAGGAAAGCCACAACAAGTCATTGAACCACGAACAGAATGTCGGAAACGAACGCAACGGCCGCGAGGTTGTGACACAGAAACATGCACGTTACTAAAATAATAATAATAATAATAATAATAATAATAATTTAGTTTGACATTCGGGAAATAGATTGAGTACCAGTGTGTTTCAGCCGGAACGCTTTGTGTGAATCCCCTTTATAGACAATCCACAGATGGGTTCCCCAGGCCCAGCCATAGCTGAGGTGTACCAATGAGAGCAGCTTGACACCTCAGTATTGATTGCTTACACCTGGCCTACAGGGCAGGGACGCTCAGTGGATTTGTTTATAATCCACGGAGCCTTGCCCTGTAGGCCAGGTGCAGACAATTAATACTGAGGTGTACCACTAAGCTTAAAGGATTCCTCTATAAGTGACACGTCCGTATGTTCTGCTGCTGGGGGTGAACTTAATAAACGAGAAATCCTAAGATAAAATCCTGAGATGAAAAGTGAGTGCTGGTATTCCTTTCTATAGACTGCCATTACCGTGCACCCGATACACTTACTGTGAACTACTCGTCTGAGTGCTTGTTCTTCGTTTTTCAGGTCACCCTAAATGTTACCCGACTACTGCAGATTATCATGTTTTTCTCTAAGCGTGGAAAATTGACGCCATCCCAGCACATTTTACCGTTATAGCGCTCCTTCAGCAACAATTGCTTCTAAATTTCGGTGATCTTGTAGCGATACTTGAGTCTTCTTTCACTTTCTTCCCACTTTTTGGTGCCCCCCCCCCGAGCCTGGTGCCCTGTGCTGCAGCACCTAAAGCATTCTAAAGCAGACTATAGCATTCTCTAAAATGCTTATTCATCTGGATCATGTTGGGTGGGAGGAGAGGTCGCGCAAAAAAGGGTAGGAAAAGGACATCAGCACAATGGAAGGGTGGGTAGAAAAGGTGGATGTAGGGCTGTAAATCAGGAAGAGGAATGTGCTAGGGTGGGACGTGAGGCTGAGTAGAAAGGGTGGATGGAGGGCAGTAGACAGGGAATAGAAGGTTGGAGGGTAAAGTTAGGAAATTGGGGAAAAGACGGAAGGGCAACAGTTTTGACCCCCTTTTTTGCTCTGCTTGTGTCGAGGCTCTGTCATCACAATGTCCGTCCATCTAACAACATGAAAAAATGAATGGCTGGATTGCAAAAATGTATCCCTTACTAGCCTTTCCTCTAGCCATTTGCAAACAAGGTATACTGTATATTAATGGACGGATTGCCATGAAACTTGTGAAGCAAACCCTGCATTCTCCCAAGAGGATGACCAGAACTATTTGAATGATCCGACCTTTGCTCTGAAGAGCCACACCTACAGGCCAAAATGTCATCTTTACATGCAATAATATAACTCATAGATTAACCTAGTGGTTTTGGTGATCAAATGGCTATTCCTCTACCACCACCTTTGGCTAAAATGTCCAGTTGGGGAGCAGCACATTCCACAGCTTGATGAGTTTAGACTCTTTAGTCTTGTTTTTTTACTTGCTCCATTAGTAGAAGTAGCACATTGCTTTACTTATTCTTTTTCATGTAAATACAAACTCGAGTGGGTGGTGGAAGCCATTGATGATGGAATCCGATGTCCACTCTCTCCCCTCGGTTGAGATATGGGCAGTGCAGCTTCAGGAGTAGGTGGTAATTCAGCCGGCGAGAATGCTTTCTATCGGCCATCTGTAAAAGTTCCTCTGGAAAATCTGAAGGCTGTGCTGGCATTTCTTTGCTCACTGTGTGATACAGTGAGCATGCATGCAGAGCAATCTGAAGATTCTTCTTGATTTCCCCTTTTCACGGGTCATATAAGAAAAAAAGTAGTAAAATATTAAGACTGCAAACAACCAACAACTGCATCCAGAGAGGCACCCTGTAGGTTTAGCTTTCTACCTTCTGCCCAGAGAAACAGAGCAGATCATGGTTGCCACGATGGATGTCTGCCAGTGCCTTTTCTATAATTCATGCACCAAATCAAAGTTTGAGAATAGAGAGGTCAGCTTTCCTGATTTTATTAGACCCCTGTGTCACCAGAATCATGGAGTGTGAATGTAGAAGGCTCATTCTAGCCTGGTGCCACTGTTGCCAACTAATGCAATGCTCATTTCTCACAGCGTACACCCACCCATCAACAACAATTCTGTTACTTATACTGGGAAGTGGGGGAGCCTGCAGGCCATCTGTCTGAGGTACAGAGTGGCCAGAGAGTGGAGGTCTGCTCATTGGCAGTGCGATTGAGTCACAGTAAGGGAATGAATGTCACCATCTCTCTTCTTGACTGGAACATTCTGCAGAGTTGGTGAATCTCATTTCCTTCAGACAGCTCCCAGGTGTGAGTGGTGATTGTGTGTGCATAGGCTAATAATAATTTAAAAAGTACATATGTGCATGGCGCATGAATCACTCACTGACTGACTCACTTATGTGTGGACTGGTTCTTAATAGTGACTTGGCAAGATAGACAAGATAGAGAAGGCAAAATACCACTCATTTGGTTGGCAGGGATTAGTGCAAGGATTTGCAAGTAAGAATATAGGGCATGGATAGAATAGTAACAGTGGTATGGCACCTGCCTTGGGACGCTGAGAAGTTGATGCAGATGCAATATGTTAATGATGGATCTAAGAAGAAGGGGCATTAGGATGCATCAGCACATTTGACTCCATCCCACAGATGGAGGGGGAAGCAGAGATCAATTACGGTAGATTAATTACATTGTTAAGACAATGCAGCTAGGGCTTACTATGCACGTACTATATGTTCTATGCAGGTCAAAAGGAGTTTAAAGAATTACAGTGCTGTATCAGATACAGTGGCTACTGGCTACACAGTTAGAAATGCTTCTTCTTCTTCTTCTTCTTCTTCTTCTTCTTCTTCTTCTTCTTCTTCTTCTTCTTCTTCTTCTTCTTCTTCTTCTTCTTCTTCTTCTTCTTCTTCTTCTTCTTCTTTATCTCAAACCATTCATTACTTCCATCAGTAATCAGTGGCCCTGCAGTATTTGGTGGGATGCTTGAAAAATAATTATCGGTTGACTTGACAAGTAATTAGTCACAGTTACAGCATTCAAGCCATCGTGCTAATAAAATTGTACAAGGGATGGGGTGTAATTATTTCTTGTGCTTCTTAGGTGAAGACCTACATGTAGGTGAAAACCTAATTCAATAGATTTGTAAAACCTATCCTTGAGGTGAGTTGGCGGATGTCATTGGCGTCAATACTAATTAAAACTATCTTGCATCCCGACTACTGACACAGCCTTGAAACAGCCTGCTTATTATTCCATAAACTACAGCAATAACTGTCTTGAAACAGTCCTCTCATTATTTCAAAGACCAAAATATGGCAACGGTAAATGTGCCATTAATGTAAAAAAGGAAGAGAGACAGATAGACCTTATTGATCCCGTGAGGGAAATTCAGTTGTCATGGCCACAGTTATTAAACACATGACAGATAGGCTATACAGAAAAACAGATACAGCTAGGAGTCAAATAAAAATAAGTAATCCAGCTTGCGTTGCCACAACTATAGTGTTGTATTTTCAGATTTGCAAAATACTATAAATTGTTGGGGTAGACTGAACACTGCATTCATGATTATTTGTATTTGTTTGCAAAATGGGTCCCTCCCACAAACTTTCGAAGGGTGGTAGGGTGACTAGAAAACATTTTTAATTTCTGGCACTGTACTTAATTGGTTTGAATCATACTTAAAGGACAGACTTGTGTAGGTAATTACACATCTGAATGGACAAGCAGTTTTCCAGAAGACTCCTTTCTGGCTGGGGCATCTTCTGTTCAACACTGGTCTCACTGGCTGAGATTATGGAAAACAACAAATTATTATTACCGTAATGCATATGACACAGACCCCACTACCACCAGGTCTAATGCAAGCACTGAGTAAATGCATTGAATACATCAATGTTTGGATGTGCCAGAATTGTCTTTGACAGACAAAACCGAAGTAGTGTGTGTGTGTGTGTGTGTGTGTGTGTGTGTGTGTGTGTGTGTGTGTGTGTGTGTGTGTGTGTGTGTGTGTGTGTGTGTGTGTGTGTGTGTGTGTGTGTGTGTGTGTGTGTGACTTAGTCTATTTTTTATTGTATTCAGTGCCCTTTTATCATGTGTATTGAACTTAATGTCTTCAGTCTTGTGTTTTGTGTGAAGCACTTGGAATGGCCTTGTGTACGATTATTTGCTGTTTATCGTTGCCCAGCAATGTCCGTTGTTGCTTTATAATGAGCCTATTATTTGGTTTTTAATGAAAATTCTATATTGTGGAGGTGGTGTAATTTTCTTGCCTTTCAGGATTTATCCGTATAGCTCTTCATTCTGTGCGTCAAACCAATTTGTTCAGGCAGTTTTAGTCAACACAGTTGGTATTACAATTTGTAAAGAAAAGTAGCTGCAGCAGTTATACAATGTACTGTAACCTATACAGTAGTAGCATAGTAGTAGTACAGTATACAAGCAATGTTGTCAGCAAGACACTGCATCTGATAAAGAATTTAAGCTCCTGCTGATCCAACAATAAATCCAGCCACCAACATCCCTCTAGTTGCCTCCTATAATAAAGAAGAAATACACACAAGTATCATATATTCTCCACAGCTTTGAATGTATTAAAGTGCTCCCACAGTCACTTCCCTTTATTTACGACCTCAGTAGATCATGATCAAAGAATAAACTTTTGTCTGATTTACCCTTGATGAAATCAGATGAGTATCAGCAAGGCTTCCGGAGAAAATGCATTTTCACGCTATATTGGCCTCATGTGTACCTTGATGGGATTGTTGGAGGCAGGGTAATAAACACAGCGATGATAATGAATCATGTAAAAAATAAAGGTCAACACACAAATGTACAAATGCAAAATAACACAGACGCACGCACGCACGCACGCACGCACGCACGCACACACACATATACTGTATACAGTACACGCATGCA
>OOFJ01028978.1:0-12227 GCA_900323375.1 Benthosema glaciale
GGGGAGGTGGGGTTCCAGTGGGTCCCCAGTAAAAGTAGATAAAATTGTGTCACAATCATTTTAACCAGTTCTTCCAAATCGGTTCTTTGTCTCTGTCGGGTAGAAACCTCATTTGTCCAAAACTAATACTTTTCAGGATTCAAATTCGTTTGAAGAGGGAGGAGACCCGCACACCACCACTTACTGGTTCAAGAGTTTTATTTTAAAAGAGTCAGGAGCAACGTTTCGGCCTTTCAGCCTTCTTCAGGCAGGATTCAAATTCAAAAGCATCAAAAGTATCAGATCTCAAAGTAGCAGAAACGTGCAAAGTTGCAGAAACTCCGAAAGTTTCAAACTTGTGGATCTGCTACTTTTGATGCTTTTGTGCGAAGTTGTAGGGCATTAATCTTTCAAAAAACAAAAAGAATACAAAAACATAAAAAGTTAAAATATGGAGATAAGAGGTTTCTGCAACGTCTTAGACATCTACTTTATACCGCCGGTGTTCCCAGTGGGCTCGTACGTGTGGAGTCACCTGACCAGCGTCCTGAGGAGCGAGGACCCCTCCAAGCAGACCCTGCTGGAGTCGCTGCCTGATGACATCGTCAGCAGAGACTTTGAGTCGGAGGTTTGGAAATACTCCTCATACGCAGACTACACTGTTGGATCAGGTAACGACAGGTTCACAACGCAGTCAACCCTATACAACCTTATTGTGTGCGTGCGTACAGTGTTTTAATAGCTTTGTGATGACCCAATGAGAATAGTAAAATCAGACCCTTATAGACCTTTTATACATTATCCTGGTCCCCATAAGGGAAATCATTATTTAAGTTAAGTTGAGTTGAGTTAGGGTTGCAATTATGAGGAGATCCAGGTCACGGTTAGTATTAGGCTTTTAGTAGGCTTAGGGTGAGGGAACCACATTAACCCCGGCATCCCTATTTTGATTTTGGGCTATTTTTGCAATTTGGGCAATAGGGCTTAAGTGGTTACGGTTATTGTGGGTTTTAGGCATTTTGAGGTTAGGGTTATGTAAAAATGTCAATTGAATGAAAAATAGCTCTCAATGTTCCCATGATAGCAAGATGGTGTGTGTGTGTGTGTGTGTGTGTGTGTGTGTGTGTGTGTGTGTGTGTGTGTGTGTGTGTGTGTGTGTGTGTGTGCGTGTGCGCGTGCGCGCACACATGCCTATGGTGCAGGTATAGGAACCGCAAACCTGGAAGGATCTTTGGTCTTCTCCCCCAAGTCTTTCATACCGAGATCTGCCGTGGCCAACCTGACTGTGTATTTCCACGGTAGAACCTTCAACCTTCTAGAAGTGAGCAGAATAATATCAGATTGTATGTTTAGACCAGCAAAGACCATTAAAATACCAAAGCATTGTTGAATCCAACTATGTGAATCCTGCTTTTCCAAATTACAGGTGGACCTTCGTGTTGAAAACGTTGAGACACTTTTGAAGAACATATTTGGTCAGGAGTCACACTCTGCTGATAGAGACCCACCGCCCACCGCCACTGGAAATGGAAAACACAACAAAGAGAGGAGGAGGAGGAGGAAAACAGAGGACGCTGGAGAGAAAGAAGCGTGCTCATCCAGCATCTACAGTTATCTGAACCAAGCTAGAGCCATGGTGGGCAAGGAGAATACAATTCATCATTCTGACGACAGTCGATATACAGATATGTCCATTGCTGTCGGGCAGAAACTTTCACTTTTTTTTCACTGTTTTTTCATAAATTAATGCTACTTGATCACACTACAGTCTCACACAAATACATCGGATCTGTTACTCTTCAGGATTCTACAGCAAACAGTAAAAGTAGATATATAAGCTTTGCCTCACACTTGCGGATCTGCTATTTTGATGCTTTTGTGTGACGCTATATAAATAAGTAGGGCATTCATTTACGAAAAAAAACAAAAAAAAAACAGAAAGTGTGAAGATAAGAGGTTTCCTGCCAGACAGCGACAATATAGTATTTCTACATTGTGCTATTGTTACTTTTTACTTAGTACTTGTGCTATTCTCTGCATGCAGTTGTCAGGGAGGAGGAGGAGGATGGAAGAGGACAGGCCCAGGTGCTGGGTCAGCGTGAAGGTCTTTGGTAACGAGCTCAGTGTGTTCACCTGTGATGACCTGTACGCTCAGCTCAACCGACTGTCTCTGACCGTGGCTGGACTGGCTGTCCGCCTGCTCAAGGTAACAGTGTGGTGGTGCTGCTCACCTTGTCAAACATGTCAACTACTGGCTTTCACAGTGGGGTCTGGGAGGGTCTCCCGCCCTAAGCCCCCTGAACCGAGAGGAAGAATTGAAGCCAAATGGACATGCAAATGGCTCATATCATAGGTACTGCAGCTGCGGCCAGACACGTGAACGAGCGATACAACACGATACAACAGAACACATACTCGATAGCGGCGGTGCTCGTTCATGAATAAACTCTATGACGTAAATAGAACCTAAATAGGCCGCGCCCATCACTTTTCCAACCCGGGAGAAGGGGTGAAAAGGGTCAGGAACAACATGCAAACAAAAATCGGAGGAGTCTGCAGCCATATATATATATATACATACATTTGAGAGTCTTTGAGAACTACTGATTTTGAAGGCATTTGTAGAATCGTCCCTCAAGGTCTCAATAGGTTAAGCATTACTTCTTGTTTCTGTGTGTCTCTTTCTTCCAGGGCCAGGAGGTGGAGTTAAGCCACAGGGCGGTAGTGATGACAGAGGAGCTGGTGTTACCCTCTGTGTCTGGCCTGCCCATCAGAGTAGCTGTCAACATGACTTCCCTGCTGTCACTGCGACTGAAGGGCAATGCAAACTATAGGGACATGACTCACTTCTTACTGGCAGGCTACGTCAAACCTAGGTGTGTGTGTGTTCTGGATACTAAAACAAAAGCTTGTTTCAGGGTCCACTTATATACACTACTGTAGGTATACTGTACTGCGTACTATATGTTATGGTAAATGTGGAGAAATGGGAGGTGAGTGGTGACATTTACCAATTTGCAGCTATTGTTTTGTATTATCTCACAGCTATTTAACATCATGTAACGTCAACGTGGGATTGTCCAGGGACCCACACGCCGGGTCCTTGTGGGGCATCCCCTTCAAAAGTAGTAGCATCCCAATAATTGTAACCACTTTAACCATATTTTATACCATATATTTGGCTATTCAAAAATAGCAGATATAGAAGGTCTTGTAGATCTTATTTATATTTAGATCTTTGAATATAGAGATTATGCTTTTAAAGCGAACATTTTAACTCAAATCGTTGCTTCTGGAGGTCCCTGGCACAAATTGTTTTCAGATGCGCGTCCGCAGCCAAATACATATCAATTTGCGGGTCCTTCACCTGAACAACTTTTAGAACTACTAAAATAACCTGTGTGTGTGTGTGTGTTGTGTCACAGTGCATACGTGGGCCTATCAGCCAGGATGGGAGTGGACAGCGCTCTGGGTCAGGCTGCTGTGGAGTGGAGCTCTGAGCTGAGGAGCTCGTCCAGCCTGGACGGCAGCGTCCTGGTACAGGAGGGACAGGACCTCAGGGTCACCCTGAACACACCTGAAGAACTCATGGACATCATCTCTCTCAGGTTACCCTTTTTTTTTTTACTGTAGGACGCCTCTGTCTCTTTGTCGGAAGTAAAACATATTTTAACTTATTGTGTTTTTTACGTGAATGAATGCCCTACTTGATATTATACGAAAGCTTAAAAAATAGCACATCCACAAGCTCGAAATGCGTCTTGAAACGTGGCGTAAAGCTAATTGCACCACGCCAGGCTTTTCTCACTTGTGGAAAGTAACTACGTATAGCACAAGTTTGGTACTTTTACGTTGCGTAACTATTTGATTTGAGTTTTGAATTAATTCATTTGAGTCTTGAAAACTCATCCAAGTTTTAAATGAGTTTTACCGTCGCAGAGAGGTTTCAATTTGTAAAACAATAATTCTTAATCTTGTCCAAAATTACTTCTGTACAATCACCTTGCGAAGTCACGATTCCAAGACTTGACAATCTCTCTTACTACTTTTATTAGCCCCGAATAGCTCTGAAGTTATACATTTTATACTGTACACGGCTCGTTAAGTGAAACAATCTGAGAAAAGACTGAAATAAAATACTTAAATGGTAGTTTCTCCTTGAAGTTTATCAGAGAACGAATACGAATGGCAACTGTACAAGTCAGTCGGCTTAGTTTAATGACTAGTTGAGGACCATTTTGGATAATTGCATCCATAATAGCACGCATAATAATAATAATAACTAGTTTCTCACAGCTCCAGAGTGTTTCATGTGAGTGGTGACCACAAAGAGGAGATCAAAGGACCAAAGACTCGGGTTGAAAAGACCACCTGCACACCTAAGACCTGTAAGTCCTCGTCTGGGGTTTTCTGTGAAATTGTGCATACTTGTACCGGAAATTATTGGATTGGCTGAGCACGGAATGTGATGTATGATGATAAGAGCGCCCCTCACTTCACACAAGTATGATTTTCTTTTTTAACTGTTAAACATAAACAAGGCATTAAATAGATGCCTTATTTGATGCCTCTATTTGTAAAATGAAATTAAATGTGCAACATAAAATAAAATGTCTAATTAGCATCATTTTAGACTAATACAAAGTTAAAGTTGGTGTCATCACTTTTATTTTTTATCCTCTAATCCGTGGTTCACACAGACACAGAAAGCTGGCTATAGGAGGGGTTAGCGCCCCTCAAAAACATTAAAACTCACATTTGATGTTATTCATTCTAGGGTCTAAGATGGTGGGCTGGCAGCTGTGTTTCAACATGTCGTACCCCTCGTCGGGGAACCAGGGAGCTGTTCTTCCTCCCCCTGGCCCGGTCCACCTGTCCCTCAGGTTACTGAAGTTAGACAGAGGTCTTCATTACTATCTACTGGAGGCTGCCTACTCTCTGCTCATGCAGGTATACTGTCATTGTTGTGTGTGGGTGGGGGTGATAAGTCTGGCTGCCCCTCTGGAAATGTGATTCCATTTTGTGTCAAAGTTCAACATTACAGTATAAATGATAACTGGTCCTATCTGTGTGTGTGTTCGTGTGTGTGAGTGTGTGCATGCGTGTGTGCGTGCATGTGTGCGTGCGTGCGTGCGTGCGTGTTTTAGATGGGCTCCTGGTTCCCAGTCATGTCATGTGATTTGTGTGTATTTTACGTTTGTAGACGGGCTCCTGGCTCCCGAGAGACGCCTCCCTCCACCTCCTCCTGGCCACTCCCAAGTCGTTGGTCCCAAGGGACATGTCTCTGGACGTGGACCTGAACCCCCACAGGCTGCTGGTCAAGGTCACCCATCCCCTGAAAACCATCCACATCCAGGGTCAGTTTGATAGGACCTAAAACGACACGCAACTAACCCTTAGCCGCTGTACTTTGTCATATAACAAACAAGCTAAATAGCCGATCTACAAGCTCACAGCCCCGCCGCAGCCTGTCGGGTTATGAGCTTGTAGATCGACTAACTTTGCTGCCTTCGAGAAGTTCCAAATTTGGGTAATGTTTATTGAAGGTTGGTTATTATTTATTTTTTTCACCTATAATGGCATGCACAAAATATCAACACCAGGTTGAAGGGGTTCATATAAAATATTATTCGTTGTCCTTCCAGGTCAACTGGAACAAGTGAGGAACGTGAAGACAGGAAAGCTGGAACTGTTGATCGATAACATTCATCATTATTACATCATGGTATGTGTTGTGACTTTGTCTTTTAATAGCTCTAATGATCTCTATGAGATTCACACCTGTACATGAGCTGTACTGCTCTACATATTTAAAAGCAAATTGTCTTTGTTCCCGCCGCAGGTGTTGGCTGATACCCTAGCGCTCCTGTCAGAGCAGCGTACACGCTATCACCTGGAGGCCAAAATGGCAGCGGAGGGACGTCCCATGATCCTCTCTGCCAATGTGACTCGCGGTTTAGGCAGGAAGACCAGCTTTGCTGCCACCGTGAAAAATGTGTTCCGGGAAACTGCCTCGCTCTCAGGTGTTCATCCTCATCCCACACGCCGATAATAGAGGCCCGGCTTTCACAGAATGATTAGAATGAGCATTTATCCTCCATGTTGGAAGAAACATGCTACATTATGTGAAAAACAACAATCGCTATATCATCTCTGTTGGGTGGAAACCTCATACAGTATGTCCAAAACTGTTTTTATTTTGTCGATCTGCTACTTTTGCTGTTTGCTTTATTTGAATGTTGAAAAGTAACATTCGCACCGCACTTGCTTGTGCATCTGCTACTTTTGATGCTTTTGTGTGGCGATTTAGTATGATCAAGTAGTAGGGCATACATTTACGAGAAAACGCACAAAGTTAAAAAAATGGAGATAAGAGGTTTCTGCCCACAGAAACAATATAATAATATATATAAACATAAATGTAATAATTACAAGATTATTGAATCTTGTAAACAAGTCACAGTGAATTTCATGCTTTCCCAATGTGTTACCCACTCTAACTCGAGCATCTTATCTTATCTTACAAGTTAAAAATGCTGAGTAAGCAGAGTAAGCATGAGCCCTAGTCAACAAACTAGGTAAATATCCACATACTTAGAGTACAGAGAGAACAATGCAGTGCTTCAGAGAAACTAGGATACCAGGTAAACATCAAACCTAGTATGAGTCAAAACAACACAATTGCCATGGTTACAGGTCAGTCACGCTAGAAGAAAGAGAACTACAAACATTCCGGTGCTTCTATTACATTTATTTATCACATCCGACAACAAAAACAAGAAAGTCTTCTCTGCCAGGTGGAAACCTCATATGTCTAAAACTTGCTTTCCAGGATTCAAATTCAAAGATAGCCAAGCTCAAGCTAACAATTTCAAAACAAGTCGCTTCCTGCCGCGCTTCGAGCTTGTAGATCTGCTACTTTTGATGATTTTGACACAAAATATGGAGATAAGAGGTTTATGCCCGACAGCAACGATATATATAAACATCAACATATGTAGGGGTTTGATTATTGAATCTTGTAAACAAGTCACGGTGGAACAGTAATGTCATGCTTTTTAGCTCACCAGAAACAACATCAAACCTAGTATCTGTCAAAACAACATAGTTGCCATGGTTACAGGCAGTCGTGCTAGAAGAAAGAGAACTGCAAACATTCAGTGCAAGGCTTCTATTACATCCAAGAAAAGCAGATCTATGAAAGACAAGTACTACACATACCCACTGTATTCATACAAAACAAGAACTTGGCTGACTTTAACCCCTAAAATAGCTTTCAGAGTGGGGCTCCTATTCAAAATGGAAACTAGATAATAATCCATGTTGTTTTCTGGCTTGATCCTAGTGGCCCTGGAGCGCAGGATGGACGACAGCCGCAGGCAGTATTCCGTGGAGGGGGAGGTGCTGTTACCTGGCGTGGTGGGAAGCAGGCTGCTGGGCCTCATGGAGCAGAAGGGCTCACTGTGGAGCTCCGCACTGAGGCTCAAGTACGGCCTGGGAGGTGAATGAGTACAGAATGGAGGCCAAGACTGCACTGCTAATGTCAGTGCTACATTAAAGATGCTTTAACTACACCAGCAATCCTGAACCTTAACTGGCAGGTTTTGTTTGTTCTATTATTGTGGGGAAAGCAACACTTGTGACTTGTGAGCTTGTCGATCGGCTATGTCCAGCAAAAGCTTTCCCCACATTACGGATGCTGGGTTTAAATAGTTAAGCATCCTAAGAGACACCCTGCTTACTCTTTAGAATTTAGATGTAGATTTAGATTTAGAGAAAATGAGAATTTCTACTGCAGTCCATTGTTATCCAACTATTTTAGGGTTATTGTAAAGTTTGAACTGAACCCCTGTACAGATGACGCCCGGATCTTGCGCCAGGAGTGCTACACGTCTCAGAGTCTGAGGGCAGAGAGTGACCCGAGCCTGGCTTACACCATGAGAGCAGAACATGAGCTGTACTGCTCTAACACCGCTTCTATCAACCACAAGGTATGTAAGCGCTTTCAGAAATGCCATGGAAGGAAAATGCTAATGTAAGATGAACGAATGTAGACCTTATTAACCATAAGGGAGAAATTCAGCTTCAGCTTCACATAGGACGGTGATGGCTGCTGTCCACAGTGAGTATTATTGATTGACACTGATAACGGTAAAGCATAGAATTTACTCGATCCACCACCAGGCGCCATGGCCGGTCCATGGTCGTGAGCGAATGACCAATATGGTTCTTGTGACTCTTATCCCTGTGGACTAATGACATGTGACTCTTGTAATGGTGTCTGTACCTTTCATTCTCGCTGTGTTCTCATTATCTGTTCTTTTTGCCTTTGTGTGACTGCTGTACATGCCTGGCTTATCTAATTAGATTTTGATGCACCTATGCTCAATGCTCATACTGTAGTTCCCCCCCCTTTAATCTGTGTCACCCGCAGGTCAAATTTCGACACGAGGAGAGCCCCAGCCACGTCAAATCTAGCCTGGACGTGAGCTATGGCCAGCACTGGGATGAGATCAACAACAAACGCAGGCTGCTCCTCAGCCAGTCCTTCAAGAACCAGTCCACAGCGAACCACACCAGCTACACCCTGGAGGTACAGGCCACCATCTAACGTCAGCCAAATTACTCCCTTGGCTTTAGAACACTGTTTCCCAAACAGTGGGTCGGGACTCGGGACCAATTTGTGGGTCACGGACACATTGTTTTTTGTTTTTTTTGATATTTTTGGGGGCTTTTTTGCCTTTATTGATAGATACAGTAGCTTGACAGTAAAGGGGGAGAGAGATGGGGGGAAGACGTGCGGCAAAGTCCGCCAGGATTGGGAATCGAACCAGCGGCACGCCACCAGGCCGGCTCGTCGGCAGCTCCGGTGCCAAGCAGGGAGGTATTGGATCCCATTTTTAGATATATCCACGTGCATTTAGTAGGCTTAGGTTATTGTCGGACTAATAACTGTCGGACTCTTGCTATGTCGGAACAAATGCCTGCTCCCGTTCTAGTTTTTTCAGTGCAAACTAAAGTATTCAATCAATCAATCAGAATCTTACCCCTTATCCCTAAATTTATCAGCCATATTCTACTATTTTGAAAAAACATTTTTTAAATAGTTCAAATAGCCGATCTACACAGACACGTTGTGAGCTTGTAGATCGGCTTGCCAAAAACGTTTAGGGATAAGGGGTAAGGTGGTGTACATGATAGGGCTTTGTCTCTCAACCAGCTTAACCCACCCCCTCTCTCTCTCTCTCTCTCTCTCTCTCTCTCTCTCTCTCTCACCTACCTTCTTCTGTCCACAGCTTCTGCTGACAGCTGTCTGGTTTGGTCCCTTCCAGCTGCAAGCCCTGGCCTCCTCGGTGATGGCAGGATGGAGGCTGTTGTCATGGAGACAGCCCTGAGGCATCATCATAACAGTGGGTCTCTGGCAGCTGCATGGGAGAAGAAGAAGAATATATCCTCTAAGTTAGGTTAGGTTTAGGATAAACAAATGTTTGAGAGTCAAGGTTGTTGTTAGGGAATTTCACTCCATCGTGATTGTGTGAAGAATCCATCCATAATGTGAGGAAGAAACACCTCCTTAAACGTATTCCGGTAAGGAAAAGACCTTGGTCAAGCCTGGATACAAATCGGTTTGTGTGTGTGTGAGTGTGTGCGTGTGTGCGTGCGTGCGTGCGTTTGATTGTCTCACAAGGAGCTGACCCTTTGCCACAGCCGTGCAGTCGGCTGATGAGCTTCTTCACCTCCATCAGGCAGCATTCCGCTTCCTCTCTCCCCCGGTGCATTTGTCCCGGCCTCTTCCCCTCCTCCTCCTCCTCTTCATCCGAGGCTGCCTTTCCCTCCACTGCCCTCTGTAGGCACTCTGCATCTAGAACACAGTTCGAATGTGAATCAGCTTGACTGTCACGTCACAGAATTGCACCTGTAGAATTGTGAGTGATTTTGTATAGTTTTCAGGAAACAGAAAAGAATAGAGATAGAAAGACGATAAGACCCATTGCGTAACAGGTATGTACATGAGAATAATCAGTTATAATGTATGCACAGACGTATTCTTTTTGTAAGGTGGAACCTGACTGTCACTGCCAACCTCTACTGTTTCATTATGCTAAGAGTTGACAACCACATGCCTACGAAAGTCATAATCCTCCCACACACAAGTATTAGATCAGACAAAAAATATGTAAATACATGTTGTGATTATTGTTACGATATTAGGTTAACAACTTCTACACAAGCGCGGAACCATCAATGCTGATATTTTGTAGCAAAACGTAATTTATAAAAACGTGACTTCCCAATCGCCTGCTCTCAACCAACCTGTAGGAATAGCTGACTGTATATCAACAAGGACACAAGCCCCAGCAAGCTGCTTTCACACCCACAAACACTGCCAATTATGTTCATTTGGAGTGACCTGCCAAGCCGGAGGCACCGCTGCTCGGAAGCAAACCCAGGCCTCTGTGGTGGTGATGGGTAAGTGATTTATTATCTCTACACCCCCCAGACATCCGCAACGCAGAGTAATTGTTTGATACATTCCATCCATACCATACCTGGATTATGGACATGCAGAAGAAGGGCAGGTGTATGGCGTACCAAAGAGGAAGAATGACATTCCTACTCTTCCTGTTTACTGTAAATCGTAACGGTAAGATTTGGCATGTGTGTGGTGTGTGTGGTGTTGACTGTGTGCGTGTCACAGGCTGAGAGTTCCAGGGAAACTCTCAAGTGGGACATTGCAGAGAAACTATCATGTGGGAGAGTTCCAGAGAAGCATACGGGAGAGTTACTACAAGCTATTTGATGGATCTGTTCACAATTATGTGTGATTCTGTCGTCTTAGGATAACTAATTGTTTAATGGATGTTATGTGTACAGATAACAATGGTAACAGTGTTGCACCCTGGCTCCTATTCCTGCAGACATTCAGTACTACTGTAAAGCACATTATATTTAACACAATTTAGAAACAACTCTTCATCTCGCCCTGTCACCGAGCTCTCACTCTTTGGTGCAGTGATTCGTCCCGTCTCTTGCCACTCACCTGGCCTGCAGGCATCCTCTGCTGCCACTGGGAACGAGGGCTGAGGGGTGTTGTCCGCCATGCAGGTACAAAGGGATCTGAGTGGGTCATATAGGTAAGACGTGTTTCAAATGAATTCCACTGTGTCTGATGACTGCAACAACAACTGAAAGTGTTACCCCAGTTTCACATGCCTAAAATATATTCTCGCTCTAACTTGCTCACAGACACAAGAACATACAGGTTTATCTGCGCCTCTGCGACCATTATATTGGATTGTAGTCACAGAAGAAGTAGGTCAAATATTTATAAAACAAAGACTTAAACACTTTAATATGAACTTTTTTGGCAAACAATAGCTAGAATAGCAGATCTACAACAACGCGCCGTGATGCAACGCGTCGTGATGCAACGCGTCGTGATGCAACGCGTCGTGATGCAACGCGCTGTGAGCTCGTCAATTCTTTTTTTACACTCTTGTGTGACAAAGGAAGTGTACACTGTACAGCGATGATGTGTGTATAATGCATGTGTGTGTTTTAGCAGTATGTTCATACAGTGTGGACATGAGAGCTTTAATTGTGGTTTCAGCCTAATGGCTGTAGGCTCGCGGCTACGGCAGACCTATTTGTAAAATATTGCTTTGCGCTGCCCTGATGCTAGTAGAGGTCAGACTGCAGTTGACACAGTGGCCCAGTGGCTGGAGAGATATTCCATGACGACAATTCCACAGGTTGATCCCTTCACTACAACTCCAGATATGTCCTGTCAATGTGTCCCTGTCCAAGACAATGAATTAACCCTTTGCATAATGCATACCCACTCATTGTAAGCTACCATAATGATTAAAGGAAAACAGTGTACTAGAAACTAGAATCCTCCTGTGCGGTGTTATGTGGTCTTTGTTAGATTTCAATGCGATAGCTGGTGGTTGTATATTAACCCAACTGCTTTCACCGCACTCCCATTAATGTAATTTAATACACCTGTGGCTGAGCTTTGACTTGCAAACCAGCGGGGCGTAGAATCACATAATGTGGAAATCCATGCACAGCAGTTTTCCTGCTGCAACTGCAACACACACACACACACACACACACACATGCACGCACGCATGCATGCACACACACGTGTGCGCAAACGCACGCACGCACGCACGCACACACGCACACACACACACACACACACACACACACACACACACACACACACACACACACACAGGGCG
>OOFJ01028984.1:0-10598 GCA_900323375.1 Benthosema glaciale
GCAGAACACAGCCATGTGTTCTGCCCAGCTCTGTGAAACCCACCGACTCCCACTGAAAATGAATTGCAAGCTCCTCTGCTCCCTCTCTTCCCCCAGAACAGAGAGAGCGATTTCGTTTCAATAGTGTGTACGGGGCCTTAGTATTTTGTTACCAAGGACCGTTGAAAGGACTGTTTTGTTTGCTGCATTTGCGTTTCATGTGTTTATGCACTCATGCACTCATCATGTGTTTAGTGCCTCCAGTAAACATGGACTTCTCATGGTTGTGGTAACTTTGAAGTCTGCTCATAAACGATTCGGGTTGTGACACAGCCAAAAACAACTGAAACGCGAGATGCAGTGCTGGAAAAGAAAACATTACAGCATGTCTTCGCCATAGAAATGCATTCCAGAAAGGAACTGGCAGCCCCATGTCTTCACCATAGAAATGCATTCCAGAAAGGAACTGGCAGCCCCATGTTTACATAATTACCTTGTCACACTATGAGAAAGACTATGTGACAAGATAACGTCATGCTGCTCAATTTATATCTATATTAATGTCCCCATTGACTTGATTATTTGCCCTTTGGGTGTTTTCTCCTTTTTTTGCCAGATGCCAAATGTCACCCAAATGTTGTTGCCCAGATGCCAAATTATGTCCAAATGTCAAACGAATGTTAAATGATTTGGGTTGTAAGACACAGACAGGAGGATCAAACGTGACATTGATGAGCGGCGCTCCTGCCCAAACGTTAACAATTTTCTGGTTGAAACGCCCAGGGTGTTTCGCCAAAAAGCGCTGAAACGCGGCGCTGGAAAATAAACATTACAGCATGTTTTTGCCATAGAAACGCATTCCAGAAAGGAACTGGCAGCCCCATATGTTTACATAATTACGTTGTCACACTATGAGAAAGACTGAGCGGCAGGATAACTCAATTTACAGTACATCTGATGTCCCGATTCACTGTTTATTTGCCCTTTGGGTGTTTTTTCCTTTTATTTCTCCAGCTGCCAAATGTTAAACCAGATCAACAAGACACCTACAAATGCACTGCCATAAATGAATATGGGAGAGCAATTGTCACAGTTGTGCTGAACGTAATTGCAGGTAGAGCCATTTCCTTGCTAGATGTCCGCAATCCACACACTGTTTTAAGATCCCATTGTACCCAATGGTACAATGGTCACCAATGACGAATAAGTTGATGTTTTGAGCGCCTCAGACAAAATGTATACTTGCTATAACATGTTACAATTATTTAAAAGCATATGCAAGTTATGTGAAGTGTGAAATTCTGCAATTCTACACCCTGCTTGCCTGTGTTAAAAAAATATTCTAATAATGATCACTTAGGATGCTCTCTTGTACATCACTGTTTAATCATACATGTCCTCTTTTTTTCTCCTTTTAGTTGGTATGCAAAAGAACAAGCAGCCAGCAGAACAGCAAAATGCAGAGGACTTTAAGAGGGTACTGAATAGGAAAAGGTGCTGCTATAATGTAGTTATATTTTACATTTGAATATTCATTTGATAAATGTCATGCTAACGTGCAAGGATATGCAATTGATGAGATGTTATTCTGACTTATAGTAAGGTCCGTCCCAAATCTGCACCAAAAAACAAAGACGAGTTAGACCCAAAGTTCTGGGAGATCTTGCTGAGTGCTGACAAGAAGGACTATGAGGCCATCATGGCAGAGTATGGAATCACTGACTTCCGCTGGATGCTCAAGAAACTTAATGAGATGAAGCAGGAAAGGGAAGAAGAGCAAGCAGAGGTTTGTCATTTATAAGAGAAGAGGATATCAACGTTGACAAAATAATATTTTAGTAATAGTAAAGGTCCTTACACACTGTTGTTTCTGGTTATAGACTGGTGTTTATGTCATGAGTATACTGTAGGTACATCTACACGCAATCATATTTTATACCGCTTTGTTACCGTAAAAGGAAGAATCAACCTGTATGAATCAACTACATTTATGTCTGATGCAATCATGCAACAATATTTGTCAATATATGTTTGTATCATTTATTTGTAATGCCCACAGTGTGTAATCATGTATCTTAAAAAAAACAGTTTACTTATATTATGTTTATTCTCTCCCTAATATTGAAAATCTTTCACTCAGTTTGTCAAAAATATATCCAAACTGAAACCCATCGACGTCAACGGAGATGGCTCAGCATCCTTTGAAATGGACATGGATCTCATTAACCCAAACAGTACCATATTTCTGTACAAGGTAAATCCGACAATTATGAAACATGCTTTTTTGAAACATGCAACTCATTTCACTCTTAAAATGTAATTATTGCTGTTGAAATATTGTCTCTCAATGGCTTTCAATCTAAAGATGATTCTGCCTGTGACAAAATACTACATCAGTGTTGTTTTTGGCAGCAAATTTTGATTTTAGTTTTAGTCATAGTCTCTTGAATAGCTTCCATTTAGTTTTAGTCACATTTTAGTCACCCGGAATGTTTTAGTGTTAGTCTAGTTTTAGTCGACTAAATATATGATTTTTAGTTGACTAAATCTACAGTTGATTTAATCGACTAAAATGTATTTTGGTGGGCACTTGATGCTGTCGTAATGACTGTTTTTACACTTGCTGAAAATAGCCAATCTACAAGCTCACAAAGCGTGACGCGTTGTGAGCGTAGATTGGCTATGTTCAGCATGAAAGTGTAAAATTACATACTGGATCTCTTGTCTACTAGTTCCTTCCTAACATTTTAGTCTAGTTTTTATTTGTTGAGAAATTGTCAGTATATTTAGTCTTAGTCATCATAGCTTAGTTTTCATTTAGTTTCCATGTAGTTTTCGTCAGTGAAAAAAGGTAGTCGGCGAACATTTTTCATCTTTTTAAGTCGACGAAAACAACACTGTACTACATCTCTTCCTCCTCTTCCTTTCATTCGAATGGTGCATTGCCTTTATGTTCCAATGGCATTTACATGTTCCTCTTTCAAAGTAAATTATACTTAATTATTAATCATTAATCATTAATCATTGCATTTTAACTGCCCACACAGGACGGTGAGATGGTAGCATTCAGCAGAGAAGAGGCAGATAAAATGAAGCACACCCTCAATCTAGTAGGCTCAAAGTATACTTTCAGCATCAAGGACCTCCTACCAGATGATGCAGGATTGTACCAGGTGGATGTTGAAGATGTCAATGTATTTTCAACAGATTTCAAAAGTAAGTTCTGCACTTGACTCAGTGTGAATCGCCTTAAAGCCTGAGTTGTACTTAGTTGCGCAGGTGTCATGCACAGGAAGTAGCCAAAGTGTTCACATGATGCTTCGTTCACAGTATGACACATTGTGAGCTTTTAGGTCTGCTCTTTCGGTGCGTGACACCCGTGGCCAACCAAGTAAAAATCAGGCTTATATGTTGCCCTTGTATGAAGTCTGTTAGTTTTATATAGTTCAAATTCTGAGTCTAAATAACTAAGTCTGATTAATAATATCATTTTCAGTTCCTGTGGTGGATTTCTTGGTCAAAATTAAGGAAGTGAAGGCAGTGGAGAGAGAAGATGCCGTCTTCGAATGTGTCCTTTCAAATCCCTTCTCCAAGATCAAGTGGTTTGGCAAGAATTTACCACTGGAACAAGGGGAAAAATATGATATTGAGGTTTCAGATGACAAGCTCATTCACAGGCTGGTGATCAAAGACTGCATGGTAGTGGACAAAGGCATTTTTTCAGCCTGTGCAGGCATCAAATCTTGCAATGCATGGCTCCTTGTTGAAGGTAAGCCATTATATAACATTGAGCGGAAACTGTATAATGTTTGATCATGACATAACATAATTGATAATGGTACATAATGGGTTAAGAACGACTCGTAATAGTATGATAACGATGACAAAAATGTTCTATTTGTATTATGATAAGGCTTAGTTAAGGAAAATGTATACTTGTCAGTTGAAATCACGGACAAAGGGGTTGTGGGTATCAACTAAGCTGTGGTGTTTGCATTATCCAGCTGACAAAACTGTGCCAAAGGGCAAAAAGACAGCAAGAAAAACGACAAAGGCAGGAGGATCTGGAGAGGACCTTGCAAAGATTGCTCAAGAGCAACAGGTAAAACTGGAGGAGAAGAGAGCGGAAATTAAAGTGGAGATTGAAGCTGCCAAACAAGCTGCCAAAGACGCTCCTGCACCAATTCCCGAAGCTACTGCTCCTGGCACCACGACTCCTACTGCTGGGCCTACTCCACCTGCTGCTACTACTGATACTGGTGCATCCACTGGAGGTTCAGATACTGCTGAACCAGCCTCTACAGCTGAGGCACCAAAAGGCACTGATACAAGTAAGAACACCAGACTCATTAAGTAGCATGTTATATGCCCAAACAGAATAATCATATACTTTCCAATAATAGCAAATTAAGCAATTTATTCAATGTATTCAATTCAATATTAAATGAGTATTGCTCTTAGAATTTCTTTGTGTCAAAGACCAGACCTGATACAGTCCAACGTATTACAGTACCTCACAATTAATTCTCCATTCTCTATCATTCCATAAGATTGGTCAATACATTATTACAATCATAAATGTTGATTGTTAACTTGTACAGGAAATAATAAGATAGTAAATGATAAATTATTAATTTGCTATGTTTATATTTATTTGTAATTTGTTTCTGGGGAAGGGAGGAGGAAGGGGTCCCCTAGTTGTTTCCCAAACAGTGTGGGGTTCAAGCTAAAAGAAATGGAAACCACTGATGATAAATAAATATCCTTGCTTATGGAAGCTTCATTGATTGATTTTGATGATAGGTAAAAGTGGAGCATCAACAGTGAGTATAAAGGGTTCGGATTCACAGGATGTGGGTAGCAGTGGTAAGAAGCTTCCACCAGTGTGTTAATCACTGCATGGATATAATTCTGAATATGGAAGCCATTTGAGATACAATGGCTTCAGAGGTCAGTGTGTTAGTCATAACTCTATAGTCATGAGGCAGAATAATAGGCCATAACATGTTAATATATTGTAGCTTGTAGAACTACAATTTTCACTAGTTTCGGTTTCCTGTGAGAAATCCAATTTCTCTTTTGGGTCTCGAGCGCAGACTCACACAACACAGATGCGTTGTGAGCTTGTAGGTCTGCTATTTTCACTGGTTTGGGTAAGTGGGAGAAATCTAAAATCTCTTTGGGTCTCGAGCAAAAAAAAAAAAAAGGGAACCACTTAAGATTTGTTTTGGGGTTTTCTGCCTTTATTGATAGTTATTAGTTATAGTGAAGACAGACAGGAAAGAGGGACAGAGAGAAGGGGAGAGACATGCAGCAAAGGTCGTCATGAACAGGACTCGAACACACAATGCGCTGTCAGGCCAGAGCCGCCCCGACTGATTGATTGATTGAACAGTTTATTTTGGTCCTTTTGACAAACAATATAGTACACTACATAATAAGGCAATAAAAAAAAAAAAGAAAGAGGTCTAGGCTGAAGCTAAGAAGCTTATTTCTGCCTACCCCATTTAAAGATATAATTCAAATATCATAGCATAAATATATCTACGTATACTACACCCATACATATACTGTAGATACACATAGACATTTTTTATCTAGAAACTGAAGAAGACCCCAAAAAGAAATATGGATTTCAAGCTTTTCCATCTAGTGTCAATATAGACCGGTGCAGCATAGCAATTTGGAAAAATTGCCACCGGGCTACAACAGACTATACAGCACTACAAATAAATTGTACTTGTTTGAAATACACAAATAAATGTATATATAGAATTTAACAATAAGACTCATACCAACCATAGTACCCTTTTTCCTTCTTTCTTTCCTTTTGTTTTTCCATTTATACATTTATTACTTAAAGATAATACATGTATTATCTATATCAAGAGATATTTTCAATAATATTTACTAATTTAAATTTAGATACTCAATTCTAGATCTAGTTGGTATGATAAATATCCTTGTTTATGGCAGCTTCATTTATTGGGGTGGCAGTGGCTCAGGGGTAGAGTGACCGGATGGGAACTGCAAGGCTCCCCTAGAGTTAGTGTCGAAGTGTCCTTGAGCAAGACACTGAACCCCTAATTGCTCCCGATGTGCAGGTTGGTGCCTTGCATGGTTACCTCCGGCATAGGTGTGTGAATGGGTGAATGACTGTAATGCACAATCTCTATAAAGCACCTTGGATAAAGGTGCTATATAAATGCACCATTACCATTTATTGATTTTGATGATAGGTAAAAGTGGAGCATCAGGAGTGAGTATAAAGGGTTCGGATTCACAGGATGTGGGAAGCAGTGGTAAGAAGCTGTGTGGTAATCACCGCATGGATATAATTCTGAATATGGAAGCCATTTGAGATATAATGGCTTCAGAGGTCAGTGTGTTAGTCATAACTCTATAGTCACGAGGCAAAAATAGGCCTTAAAAAACAAAAAACATATTAATATGTTGCTGTAACTTAAACCGCTTGGTAGTTACTCCGTAGTGCTTAACATAATGCTTTTTCTGTAGAGAAAAGCATTGGTGAAACTTTAAATAACTTCTTATAACTGCTTTAATGTAGTTATAAGTATAATTAGAAGTGATATAGCTACATAGCCACTAACTGCCAGGTAATTGTAATAGGCTTAAACAAGTAACAGCGGATGGACTATCAGGATGTGGTAAGACGGATCACAATGCTTGAGTCTAACATGCTTCAGTGGACCCTCATACATATACCATTGACATTATAGGGGAGAAAAAGCTTAAATTATATTGTTGTTGCTGGTGTCACAGGGCTTGTCGAATCGAGTACAGAGGCAGGACATGGTAAGCCATAGAATGGGATGAATGTCATAATAACATTGTTATGGAATAATCCAGGAAACAATTAATGTGTCTAATAATGTGTTCATTGAAATATCAATGGCTAGGCACGAGACTGTAACATTTCTAACAAGAAATCCTTATAGAACCGACACCCTTTACTAATGTGATTGAGAAGGTTGAGGAAATAATTAATAATAATAATAATTCACAGAGTGAAGGTGAGTTCTAATTTCAAATAACTATATCTAATGCCAGTACTGTACACTGAATAATCACATTCCCCAAGTATGTATGCTGACATTAGGAATGTCTTTCTGCGTTACTTAGCATGTTTCATCTTAGCGTTTCTGCGTGCGTCATGATCTTGCAATGTAACATTCCTAAAGTCAAATACATAATTAGATCAAGCTGATTAATATTGTTGAACTATCAATATTGTTGAAGGAGCAGCCCCATGCTTCTCCTTACCCCCACCTGGAAATGATGTCCAAAAGGTGGCGCTAGAACTAAGCCCATTAGGTCCACACATTCAACAGAGGTTGTATTCCACCGCAATCCAGCCAGTTGTTTGACATATCTTTGTTTGGAGAGTAAAATGTAAAATGTGCACATGAAAAAACTAGTGGTCCAGGAAAATCCACTGATTCACCAAAATCAGTAGGTATCATTGGATCATAATGTGTAAATCCCAAGGCAATCCAGTCCAGGTATCTTATTATAAGATGAAAATAATAAATAAATTAAGCATGTTTTGGTTATTTTTTTATCAAAACTTATTTGGGCCTTTAAGGTGATAACCTGTATGAAAATAAAAAAACAGTGCGTAATTGTTTCTTTCTTTCCTGTCACATAGAACCAACCATTACAAGTGGACTATCTGATATCTATGCTGTTCGTGGCCAGCCTGCTGAACTTTTCATTAGCATGAATACTGATGCTAAGGGGACTTGGTCGAAGGATGGGGAAGAGGTATGTTTTAATTCATCTCCATGCTAGCTTTTTGCCTTTATTTACATGTAATGTATCTACGGTGCCCAAAGTTTTTCCTAACTTACAATTATGTGCAACATCTAAATAAGCCAAAAATAGATTATTTGATCACCAAACCTAAAACACTAGAAAACTGTCGGCCTCTGAGTCCACACAGAAACGGCCTAACTCCAATGTGGTTCTCAGACTTCATGTGACCAGTCTGTAACATCAGACGTCTATCTATGGTGTCAGTTGTGTGACATCATGGCGTACATACAACATTTGGCATTGATCAGTCGACTCTAGCGTGTGAACTTTGCTCTGGAAAGACACACATACTTGGAGACAAACAAACTGACAGACACACCCACTCACATGCACAGGTGCACACATATGCAAGTCATAAACAGCTCTCTCCAGGGACAGGCATACATAGACATCAAAGGGGGGCTTCAGCCCCTGCCCAGACCACGAATGCAGCATTTGCTATGGTGGAAGAAATGCAAATGCCACTGGATCCTTTCCATGCCATACCAGAAGGGGGCATTCAGGAGAATCACTTTTTCCCCAAAGTCTCCTGAACTTGAACACAGCATTTTGCATTGAACAAATTTGAAATACATGTCGTTACACTGCATTTCCACTAGCTAAAGAGTGCTGCGATGCACCCCGAAAAATATAGAAAAAAAGCATATCTCTCTTACAGGATTTCAGCCCCTGCCCCTCTAACACTCTGCACGTCCCTGGCTCTCTCTAAAAACGTTTAAAAATAACAAGATCTGCAATATAGTGAAAGTGAGAGAACATACATACTCACATACAGGTATATAATACGTATTTCAATGCCCCCATAGTTTGGTCCTGCATTACAGAATTGCCAGGTGAAGCGACGGCACAACTAGGTATTTGTTACATTTGGTTCATTTAAACTTTTTGGCACAATATGGCTAATCTCTGTCTTTGTCTTACCAGTTAACTTCCAAACGTGGTGCTAGCATTACCAAAGATGGAAATTCACACAAGCTGACAATCACAAGCTGTGATGATGATCACCAAGGGCTGTATCGTTTTGTGTCAGGAGACACAAGTACAGAAGGAAAACTCATTGTTGGAGGTAAAAACAACATTACCTAGAAAACCGTGCGCCTCAGAGCACGTGTCTCCACTCTCCGCCAGACCGGGTTGCCTACCCAGGGCCTGCAAACTTTGGTCATAGCCACTTGGTTTTTCAAAACAAACAATAAAAGGCTGTTTTGTGCATTTCTCTTTCATCTATGGAGCAATATCCCAGCAGAAAGAGTAACTGACAAATTAAAACACAATTGTTTGCATTCATCTGATCAAGACCTTTTTTTGGTTCACAGACTTACCTGAATTTGACCCTGATGATCTTCACAAGTTCTCAAAGCCGGTGATAATTAAAGTGGGACAGACTGCCACTTTCAAGATGCCATTTCCTCCTCAGGAGTCCGGCATGGAAATCACATGGTTTAAGGATGGCTCTGAGTTGAAGGATGGAGGAGGAGTCAAAATAAATAAGGAACCCAACCACTCTAAGCTGCTGCTTAGAGACTGTCTGCGTATGGACTCAGGGGAGATCAAGATCCAACTCAAAAACCCATTTGGGGCCGTGGAAGCCACCTCTCAGCTTATTGTCCTTGGTATGAAAATCTTATGCAGATGAAACAAGCAGATGATAAAAGTGAATAAGCAATTATTTATCCACTTAAATCCCATACTATACTTTACTGAACGGGGTCCCCCAGGGACAATACTTGGTCCCCCTTCTATTTTCCCCTCTGCAAAAAAAAAAAAAAAAGAAAAAGCATACAAGCTCATAACATGGTGCAGGGTGACGCGCATTGTGATATAGTTTGGTTATTTTTGTTGAATGTTCACCTATTATCCAGAATAGGGACGCTAGGATTCATATGGATTCATATTCAATGTACTGTAATCATTCCTAAAATAAATAATAATAAACAAATCCTTTTTAATACCATGTTTCCCCAAACAGACAGGCCAGGCCCACCAGACGGTCCAGTGGAACTGGTTGAAACTTCATCTTCTATGGTTGAGATTAAGTGGAACCCCCCTAAAGACGACGGAGGCTGCGCTGTCACCCACTATATCATAGAACGACAGCAAACAGGCCACAACCAGTGGACAAAGCTTGGGGATGTCACGGCTGACAACACCAACTACAGAGACAGAAATGTGAACCATGGCAAAAAGTACAACTACCGGATCTATGCTGAAAACTCAGAGGGTCTCAGTGACGCCCTGGAGACAGAAAATGCATTTATGGCTGGTGTACTGAGTAAGCAAAGAATTTACCAGATTCTGATCATGCATTCCTCAGTGGGTCTAATGATAATTTGTTCAATGATGTCTGTAATTAATGAAATTACAGACATGCCTCTGGATAGGTTTTCTGGTATGCATCGAATCATTTATCACCTACGCTGAGTAAATAATTTAGCCAGTGTAGAGGAACAGGTGTGTACGTCTTGCTGCAAATTTGCTGTTGTAAAAATGCTGTTCCATCCCCTACACAGAAGGCCCACAGTTTATCACATCCACATTTGCTCCAACACTGATATAATAGTCGTATAGAGTAAAACATAAACAGACAATAATCTTAACTTCAAAACAATTTACAGTATATTGTAGTGTAATCTCATACAACCACTGAACCGTATCTTGTTCATTTCATTTCTCATCATTCCTTAGTACTGTCTGGCCCACCTGGAGCCCCGGACGTGGTCAGTGCCTCTAAGACCTGCGTCAACCTGACCTGGACATGTCCAGAGAATGACAGAGGAGAACCC